>NJDD01003152.1:86396-111360 GCA_002245505.1 Calephelis nemesis
TATAGTTTTAGATATTCTTGATGACGAATCGGCACATTTGGGACGTATAGCACCTTCACATGAGTTCTTTAACATGAACTATAGAGTCTTGCCCTTTATTAGTCAAATCATTAATCTTATTAATTCTTCTTCTTACGCGTACTTGAATACGTTAAAAACCCTGAGCCTTGCGATTAAAATTTCGCCTTCCACCCTTTGTCTAACATAATATGGGCAGTGAGATTGTCATCGGACTAACCCAAGGCTTTGTCTTAGTCTTAAATCAGTATTTTTTTAATTTAAAATTTATTTTTAATTATTCCAAATGCGACACAATCCAGAGACGCAATCACAAATATATTATATTGTGTAACTTTTATATAAGCGGTACCTACAAGTTTTTATGTTTTTCATATAATTTTTTGTTTAAATTGTTCTTTTGGGAGAAAACATTCGATATGCAAATTTCTTTATAACCTAACTTGAATTGAATATGCACTTAAATTAATTGAAATTATACAAAATTAATTTATTTAATTTTAATTATATTATAATTTATTATAAAAAACTGAGGCCATCTTTTCTCGCGATCCCGCCCAAATCCAAACTTTTTTCTAAAAATATTGTAATTATCTGTCAAATCTCTTTTCCCCACGGTGCTTTAATATGTAAGGCAATTGGTGCGTTGTGTGCTTCAATTAAGCTGATAAAGCTCAATTGGCCTTCCCCAACACCTACCATGACCTAACAGTATCGACCCTCGGTTTGTTACATTAAACTCGATGCAGTTATGGTACAAAAAAATTGTAGACATTTATTAAAAAAGAGTCGTAAAATTGTGACAGTTTCGAAAAATACGCTATCCTATTAATATTATAAATGCGAAAGTTTGTATGTATGGATGTATGGATGTTTGTTACTCTTTCACGCAAAAACTACAAAGCCGATTACGATGAAATTTGGTATGTATCTAGGTAGCTGAAGACCCAGAATAACATATAGGCTACTTTTTATCCCGGAGTTCCCGCGGGATTGGGACTTACGCGAGTGAAAGCGCGGGGCGCAGCTAGTCGTCTATATTTTCCACACACTGAAGGTGTTAAATGTGCAGGTGACTTACCACACTGGTCGGCGACGGTTTCTGCCAGTGACTATTTTGTTCCTAAAAATTATAGTTTTCGCTAATTTTTTTTCACACACAGATCTGCCGCCGATTCTAAATCGGCGAAAGTTGCATGAATTTACAACAAAAAATTAAAATTTGACGCCTATTTTCCATATGAGTATCAAATTATTTTTTTAACCGACTCCAAAAAGGAGGAGGGTTTTGATTCAACTGTAGGAATGTTTTTAGAGTTTACTCCTTAAGAAACGATTTGAGTTATTATAAGGCCCGGTACGGAAATTTTATGAGGAGTAAAATCAAGTGCAATATGAAAAGTTAAGGCGTAAGGTAGAAAGAGACAAACATATATTTCTTGTGGATTTAACGTGTAAGAGAATGAGATGGAATACATTACATAGCGTATCTCATTCTCGGGATCTCCTCCTGCGCGATACTTCGTAGTCTCCGTGCAGGAGGAGTCGCTATCTTTCAAAGTACTGACTATTTGGATCACAGTTCTAATGTCTGCGATGACACTAATTTAAGAAGAATTAACATAACTAAATCTCCTGTAGGAGACATGTGTGCTGCAAGATATATTTCGTAAGAAGTAAACTCCAATCGTGCGTCGTAGCTGACACACACACACTTTTTTTATGTTTGTAACGTGATTGTTCCGCTAGTAGATATCTAACGAATAGATTTGATGGTTCTTTTTTTTTTATGTTATAGGAAGGCAAACAAGCAGGCGGATTTCCTGATGGTAAGAAATTCACGCTGCCTATAGACACCAAAGATGTTAATGATGCGTTGCCAACCTGAGGTCAGGATGTTAGGCCTCGAGCAAAAGTAAGTTTACCGGCTACCTAACCCTCCGGACCGGAACACGTCATGACGTTATGGCGGCAGGAATAGGTAAGGCGGTGGTACCAATCCGGGCGAGTCGCTGCGAAACTCTACCACCTAGTAAGGTGTTTTGGGGAGGTACTTTATGATTTCGAGATTGTTCCATAAAAATTTGATCACCAGATTTGTAGTTTTATGATTCATACTCAATGTTCCGCTGGTTCGGTCATGTGGAAAGAATGACAAAGCAGATATACCTACAATGCGAATGTGGATGGATGTAGATTAACCCCCAATTATGGTTAACGATTAAATTATTTTTAACTTTTTAATGAAAAAGTTAACAGATTAAAAATATGTATATGATGTTTTACAATAATAATTAATAAATAAAGACAAAGGCGTTTTAATTTATAAATAAATACATAAGTTAATTGCCACTGTGGTGTAGAGGTCCAGGTGTTGAAATTGACTGCATGAGGCCCCAGGTTTGATTCCCGGGTCGGGCAACGAAAATAAATTTTCTAATAAAAAAATGTTGCTCGGGATTGGATAGGTATGTGCCCGGTTGGCGATAGGCTTGCCACCTATCACATTGTAAGACTTTGTGTCTTTGGCTATTCGTCGATTCCCTGGTTGCGCCTCTGCCTACTACTTCGGGGATATGGGTGTGAAACTGCTTTTTTTAATAAGCTAAAAAAACTGTACAACCCAATATGAACATTACGCCTACTGAATAATTATAACATTTGGTCAATCACGTTAATTATTTTTACTCGATCTGGCAATACTAGTAGGTATCTACTTTTTAGATACTTCATTTATATCTTCATCATCATCATTATGGGGTGTATCCCTAGTATTCCTCGTATTCAGACCTAATTTAGGTATATACCAAGGTATGCATGTCATTTAGTACCTATCTATCAATGGATCTTATGGTACCTACTACAAGGCAGACAGGTCATGGTCTTAGTTGCTGGTGTTTATTTTGCCGTTTCTTCCTCTGACTGGGTAGGTTTGCAAACGGTGGTAGTTTATGGTAGATAGAGTTTATTTTAATTAAAGTTTACAACATTTATTAAAAAATAAATAATTTTGCAATAAATATAAATAATTTGTTTTTAGGTTAAAATACGTAGGTAAGTTGAATAAAATCATTATTTTTTATTAATGTTAAAACACAATATAGTATTGTAGAATGTGTTGAAATGCTTGAATATTCTTGTAACTAATTCTGTACACACATAAGTATTCCGCAAATATTTTTTTTTCATTTCATCACAAACATGTTATTAAATATCTATCTATATGGCCTGATAAAGTTTTTAGGCACTCAAATCCTATTATTAATATTAAAAAACCAAAAGTTTGCATGTCTATTTGTTTGTTACTCCTTCACGCAATAACTCATTAACCAATTTTCATGAAATTTAGCAATCACATAGAGAGTTACCTGGATTAACACACGATAGTTTGTTATCCTGAAAAATATTCCTGTGGGACCATTAACCAAGCGAGTAATGCCGCAGGCAACAGCTAGTTGATAATAAATACTTCTTGATTTTTTAGGTATTGTCGGCTCGTGTAGGTATTCAACCTGGTTGCATTTAACTTGTGACTGAACTAGTACCACAATTAGGTAGGTATTTTTTTAATAGTACTGAAATCCCTGAATATCCCTGGATAAAATATACAAATCAAATCTCATCCCTAAGTAAGCAAATTATATGTTTGTCAACAATATGAATACAAAGATATAGATAAATAGACACCGGAAATAATTCAAGCAACCAGTAGATCCAGAAATAAAGACTAAGAGTTAATTCTTGCTAATAAATGCTATAGCAATAATTTTGAGGCTACTACGAGAAGACCGAAAGAACTTATTAAATAACATTAGGTATAAATTTCATAAATCGTCAAAATCCTACTAATAGGTATTACAAATGTTAAAGTTTGTAAGAATGGATGGATATTTGTTACTCTTTCACGCACAAACTACTAAACCGATTTAGATGAAATTTTACAGAAATATAGTTAATACCCCAGAATAACATAAAGAATACAACTCATATATAAAAAAATTGGTACGCGGGCAAAGCCGCAAGTTAAAACTAGTATTCCATAATTCTTTAATCGAATAGATTTGTTACTACAAAAACAAAAAAATATACACAACCAAAACCGACGGTTAGAAGAAATCCGAAACAAATAAACTGATAAAAAACTTACAGGATCACCATCTCCGAAAACTGTCTGTCGAATCCCTCACTATATAAACACAGTCCACAAACACAGCACCAAACTCAGTAAAGTCAGTTTACGATATCATATGAAGAATAAATTTGACGATGTATACCCTCTCATAGCTTATCCTTTACTGACTTTAACAACAAAAATAAACATGGGGATGAATTGTCCCTCTCCCAATGCCTTAGAGCCAAGGTGGGGAATGATCCACCAATGAAACGCCGTCATTTAAATTACTCCACCTCAGAACGTGCTGGAGCCAATCAGAAGCGGTGCTTTCCTAACCAATGGTAGCCAGCCGATTATATTACATTTTCAGTGAAATTCATGATGGGAAATTTTCAGTGACACATTATATTAACATATCGATTTTGAACTGTTTCAAAGCGAAGTTTTTGCAATTTGTTATCGATTTTCCTTGAACTAGGTAGTTGGGTTAGTCCAGTGACCGTCATAGAGCTCTTATGTAGAGTGGAAGACGAAATACTTATCGTAGAGCTCAGGGTTTTTAACAAATTAACAAAAGAAAGGTATTATTCTTTAGGTTTTGGTCTTCACGTTAGTATTTTGCCATAAGTCAAGTAGAAATTACTGTCAAGTAGAGAATACATAAAATATTATAATTATCTCAGTTCTAATATAAAAATGGTTTACATCGCCAAAAACTCTTTTAACTTTTAACAAGCGCCATACTTGTGGTGATTTTCTTTAGTAGAATTGAAAATAATGCTCCCAATGTTTATAATTTAATTGCGACAAATCACGTAGGTATTTGCCAGATAAACCATTCTCGAACTTCAACACTTCAATTATAAATTATTATATATACCTACCTACATACGTGAAGAACCACGTTGATCCGGGCTCCTTTGCAGAATAGCCCATCTGCCCTCCTACCAGGCACCTCGTAAAAGGCGAGCATAGACTTACCGTCACTAACCGTGACATTTTACTAGGTGGTAGTTACGCAGCGACTCGCCCGGGTTGCTACCAACGCCTTATCTATTCTTGCCACTAGCGTCAGCGTTTGCCGTTGACGTGTTCTGGTTCGGAGGATAAGGTAGCCGGTACTTTTGCACGGGGATAACATCCCGACCTCAGGTTGGCAACGCACCATTGCAGCGTAAATTTCTTACCATCAGGAAATCCGTTTTGTTTGTTTGCCACCAATATTATAAACAAAATGTGGAGCAGTCTAAGCTACCAGCAAAGGCTACCTACAGGTACTTATTAAAAACGGATTCATATTGATTTACTAACCTGTTACTTGCTCCATTATAAATGGTCTCTGGTCCAACTGGTCACTTTGCTTCTGATCTTATTTGGCAGACTATCTTTAAAACTTTGGCCTATAACTTCTACATTTATATTTTAGACGCTTTGTAGCATAATAGGTATGTCATTCTTTTGTGATGTCTACCTGGAAATACTAGAAAAGAAACAAAAAAAAATATTATTGTAATATCAACTTATTTGTAAGCTTACTTAATTTTCGGATTTGTTTTTGGATTCGGAACTCATTAGGATATGGGCGTTAGGAGCTGTGTCACAGCCCTTCGACTATTGCAGTTGCTACCAAATAGTGAATTAACTGTCCATAAAGGGTTGCTATTGAGCAGTTATGTGAGTCTACTAGCGGCCCGGTACTTGCTTTGCTACGTATATGACCATTATATAACCGTACTAATGGCATAACACAACAAATCAAAAAAGGAAAAACAACCAAAAAAAAGTTTCAGTATGACATAATAATCCCCATCTGAAAAAAGTTTCAATTCAATTAAAAATACCCATTAACAAAATGATCCGACATTTAAAGAATTTATTTGTTACAAAAAATGTGATAAATGAAGAATCGCTCGACCGATTTTATTCAAACTTCACATAAACCATCTACTAAATAGTCCGAACAAAGTCTAAAAATTTGGTTTGGATAAGTGAGTCCGATCTTGAGTTATAAAATTATAACGAAAAGTGGCATTGATTTTTTATATACATATATAGATGTAAAATATTTGAATAAAGATATTTGAATTCTTTTATTTTACGGGCCAAATTCGCCGATAAGTCTAGTAGGCCCGTAGCGAGATTCGTAGATGCCTTTATGTCTACGAAAGCTAATATGGATGCACATTGGAGATCTTTGTTGTGCCAAAAGTAAATAAATAAAAACATATCATTAATAACATTCTGACTCTAAAAACGGTGGAGTTTCTCAGTTTGACAGTATTTTTTTAAATTTCTTACAGATTACTGTTTCA
Source organism: Calephelis nemesis (assembly GCA_002245505.1). Taxonomy (NCBI): domain Eukaryota; kingdom Metazoa; phylum Arthropoda; class Insecta; order Lepidoptera; family Riodinidae; genus Calephelis; species Calephelis nemesis. The sequence continues at coordinate 92,841 of NJDD01003152.1, forward strand.
TGATGACTCGGTCGGATAATAATATATCATATCCATTTTACAGAGTTTTGGCGCCATCAAGAGAAAAGATGGTCGAAGTTTTTTCATAATTATTGAATTTAGTGTTTATATTGAGTGAAATTAGTCAATTTTGGTGGCATTTTGTACAATTTTGTTCAGTGAAAGTACACCAATGAAATAATCATGAAGAAATTAGCGTGTCGTGAATTTCCTTGTTGCCGGAAAATCTCATTACATGAGCTTGAGTAATGAGATCAACGCTTTACCCAAGAGCCTGACATGACCTGCTGACGACTTATGACGGATGACTAATTATAATTGATTAAAATTGATACAAAATTTGATGCAAATTTCTACTTGACTAATGGCAAAATACTAACGTGAATGCCAAAACTAAAAGAAAGAAAGAATGTCCACTTTATCATGATCCGACCAGACGTTTATGGGTTGGAGCTGGACCTATGCTAAACTTATTTTCTCCATCAGTGTAAAGCATAGGGACTTGTAAGTTCCTGTGCTCCTGATGAAAAGTAACAAAGAAAAATGTAGTAATTAAGAAATATTTAATTGATTACGACCTCATTATTGATAACTCAAATATCAAACTACCTACTAGGGAATGTTAAAAAAAGTTCGAATTTAAACATAAGCTTTTAGATCAATCCTTAACGGGGTATGAATGTTTATATGAAAGTCTATTCCACCCTGAAGAAGTTGCGGTTTGTACATATTGTGTTGGCCACGCTAGCCTATTAAGATGGTATTTGCAAATTCAGCAATTTCTGCTAGCAATTCGTAGCAAAAACTTTACCTGCCAGTAAATTTGAATGGTAATGTTAAAATATTTGAATATTTATCAGTGGTAACAAAGTAATTACACGTTAAAGGTTTGTTAACCCGTCGCAAATAACTGGTGAATATATATCGGTTAATTGTAGATATGTGCCTAGTGATTGGTCGAGGGTGAGCGATGCGGGCGAAGTGCGCCTCTTGCGCAACCAACCCGTTAAGGGCTGGCGCGAATTACAATTTTTACTACTAGCTTCTTTTTCTTTCTTTAAGTTTTGGCCTTCACGTTAGTATTTTGCCATTCGTCAAGTAGAAATTTGCATCAAATTTTATATCAATTTTAATCAATTATAATTAGTCATCAGTCGTAATTCGTCAGTAAGTTATGTCAGGCTCTTGAGTAAAGCGGTGGCCTCATTACACAAGCCCATGTAAGGAGATTTGGCGGCAACAAGGAAATACATGATACGCTAATTTCTTCATGATTATTTAATTTGTGGACTTTCACTGAACAAAATCGTACAAAATGCCACCAAAATTGACTAATTTCACTAAATTTAATCATTATGAAAAAACTTCGACCATCTTTTCTCTCGATAGCGCCAAAAATCTACTATTTGCTTACAATGGTTCTTTGTTTAACTCTTCGCTGTACACGCATTTTTTATGTGATTAAATAAAAAAAAAAACACAAACAAAAAATATATACCGATTACAAAATATCTACATAAAAATTCTAAACATAGTCTACTTTTCCATAAAAAAATACACCTGTTGAAATAAACACTTTCAAAAAATTATATCCAATCAATACTGCACTTGGATGACGTGGCAGCACGTTATTGGTTGAGAATCCAATATTTGAGTGTTTAGTAAAACATGAGTTCGATAACTTCTTAATAACTTTTATCAGAACTACCAAATATTCGAACCCTGAATAAAAGGAAATAAAGATTTTTAAAATAAAGATTTGATCTGAAAGTTTACAGGTGCAAGCCCTGTCTAGGGCGAAATTTTTTATTTCTTTAAAATTTGAAGAACGTAAACCCAAGCACAGGGCAAGTGTTAAAATAAAAATACACAAAGATTTTCAACTTTGATCCTTTTTTTATTTTTTGTCAGTAAGACGAATTAGGTTACGAAAAAAACTTCATAAACGAAATTTTATACATTCGACCTACCAACTAAATCAGAAATCATTTTTAGACAATCTTTTGCAACAACTCTTGTTTTTTAAAGACTCAAAAAATATATGATTCGTTTAACAACCCCACTCAGAGATATCAATTAAAAATTAATCTATCATTAGGTCATAATTTTGTATAGAAAATATCGACGTGATGACTACTTAAAAGATTCTTATAAAAAAGTTAAAATAAGTAGCTTAAAAATTTAAGCTTGTATATTCTTAAAAATAATGTATATTAAACCTTATGCACCAATTACGGGGCGTCTATTAAATACGTCAGGAACTTTCGTAGTTTTGTGATCTCTACCCCCCATTAGTGAGGTGACGTGTGTTTTTATTGAATCCCATTTCCTTCTCTCCAAACTTCTTCACAAAGTTCACTACATCTTAACAAGGAAAATTGGCTGGTTATCGCAGTTTACTGTGTCTTCATGCCCATATCCCCGAAGAGGTAGGCAGGGCACCCACGACTAGACGAAGACACTAAGTCCCACAATGTGATAGGTGGCAAGCCTATTGCCAACCGGGTACATATCCAATCCCGGGCAACATTTTTTTTCAATTAGAAAATTGGAAAACCAAATTTTTTTTTGTTGCCCGACCCAGAAACTGTGAGGTGTTTACAAAAAGTCGTTATTGTGTATGATTTGGCTCTATTTTAGTAAAGAACCTACTTCATGTATTATTTTCTTGCAATTTTTTTCTATTTCTTACAAAAAAAATATAGTTGGCCTCGACCCCCACCCTTCTTCTAAGAAAGATTAGATAAAATTTTGCCTACAATCGGAAGGTTTTTCTGTTTTTTTAGAAGATGGAAAAGACGGATTTTCTGATAGTGAAGAATTCATATTCACTACCTATTTTAGCATCTATTTCGTGAGTATTTGTGTTTAGCGATTGAAACATAAATGCTAACTTAAAATTTACTCAAGTGGCATAAAATCCCAACCCTGGATGTTAAGATCAAGTTCTAGACTTATTATAATAGGAGACAACGGCGACCTTTACACCACAAATATTACAGGTACTAAAATTAAAATCTAGGGCATATTTTATATACTTCAAAAAGTGTTGAGGTATCTTAAATTGGAAAAAAATAAAATCTAGGGTTAAAAAGTTATAAAAGAAAAAATCATGACATCTTATACCGTTCCAAAAGAGATGAAGTATCTTCAATTGGAATAAAGGATATTAAAAGTTTTTAATAACCCCCGGCAAAATCAGATACACACACAGAGACAGAAAAACAAATACGTAAAAATTACAACTCTTCTCTTTTTCCGTCAAGGGTTAAAAAGTTATAAATAAAATACCAAAAACCCAAACACAGTTTAATGTTCCTTTATGGACTTTGTAACTATGGAGTTACTTTACTCTTTGGTTCAATGTTCATTGAATTTCTACATTCCGATACGCAGGTCATGAAACCGAGGATTGACAGGAGTCATACGAGCATCTTATTCTGAGACGGAATTGTTTCCAATTTCGCGAATTGACAACTTCCGTAGTGGTGAGGGGACGCAAATTGCTATTGCCACAGGAATGCTTTTTATTTAGGCGTCAATTGATCATGAAGGCGGTAACGGAAGGGGCTTGCTATTGGACGGTTACAACATATGATTGTGTTGTTACTTTTTGCTTTAAATAAGGAATATACGTGTAAGGACTTAATCCAGAACATATAGAAACATCTTAGGTCGATAAAAAAGGTGTATATTAATTACTAGCTGTTCCCGCGAACTTCGTTTCGCCCGTTCAGTATGTATGGGAAAAATTAAAATGTTGTTTTTCCCAGTTTTCTCACAATGGAACAGAATAAGACGTCCTTCCTATCCTATGTCCTTCTCCCGGTTCTAAGCTACCTCCCTACTAATTTTCAGCTTAGTTAAGCCGTTTTTGTGTTATAAATAGTGTAACAGGTAACTAATACCAATTTTTTTACATATAAAGATTTGGCAACATTACATATACATTATTACAAAAATATCACATCATTACAATTTTATTATTATTAGTATCAGGTAAACAAAGTAGCTGTCCTGGTGAACATCATGTCGTCCGTATCGTGTCATTTGAATTCGTTGAAATGGTTCTAATTTTCACAGACATTTTAAAAGTTTTCTGCCGTTCCATTAATAAACGGGATGAAAAGTAGCCTATATGGGTATCAGAACATGAAGTAGCTATCTGCTAAATTTGCTTACAAGTGGCTCAGTAGATTCATGGTGAATCGCGGTCGGGATACAGAGAGATAAAAAGACCGGCAGACGAATTATTATAGACGCTTGCTCCTATTTCCTTTTAATATTTTTCCCCCGTGTTGGTCCGGGCTCCTTTGCAGAAAAGACCATCTGATTTCCTGCCAGGCAGCTCGTAAAGGCGAGCATAGTCTTACCGTCACTAACACCATGACATCCTACTGGGTGGTAGAGTTTTGCAGCGACTCGCCCGGATTGGTACCACCGCCTTACCTATTCTTGCCACCATAACGACCAATGCTTACCGTTGACTTGTTCCGGTTCGGAGGGTAAACTTACTTTTGCGCGAGGCCTAACACCCCGGCCTCAGGTTGGCAACGCACCATTACCACATTTGGTGTCTTTAGGCGGCGTCAGGCAATGCGTCTGCTAGTTAGCCTTCCATTATCATAAATCTTGAGTGTACAGAATTCTCTCTTCTACGCAGTTATAAAAGTATTGATTAAAACATACTAGGGGTATAATCTGTGTACATACTGGCCGGCTTTTTCTTGAAAAATAGGTAAATATCTATGAACTCTTTTAAAATAATATATGAAACAGACAAAAGGCTACGCTAAAAGATAATGGCGCTAAGTTGCTTATAAAGATTTTTCTAGTACTGTTTCTACTAGTTTCCTACTATTTAGAACGAAATGCAAGGCAAGTCAAAAAGTCGAGGGCACGAGCCTCCCGATTGAACCTACAATGTACATTTTTCTCAATCTCCGTATCAACTCGCCCTCATCTAGGCCATCGGCTGGTGACGCTCTTGCCTACTAATAATGTAATCCTAAACATAAAAAAACAATACTCCCCTCAAAACCTATGTGTAATGTAGCTAGAAACCAGCTCGACCAAAACCTTTAAAAAATGGTGGTTTTTAGAACAGCGGGTTAAAATCAGAAATACAAGTTAATTTCTACTTACATTAATTACATATCATACATATAATTTTAAAAACAATTATTGTAAATAATTGTGTACGAAGTACGTAATTCAAAAGTAGGGTTACTACAATTTTCGTAGGTTTGTCTATTTATTTTACACTCAAAACTACTAAGCAGATTTTTACTAAAATTGTTGTACCTAATATTAGCTTATAGACCGGGTCTCATAACCCAGGTCTGGGTCGGGTTCAGGATACTTCTTACTCTGGTAAAATTGTCCCCGTCTTTTCTCCATGTTGATCCAGGATCCTTTGAAGAATAGACCATCTGCCTTCCTGTGCCAGGCAGCTCGTAAAAGGCGAGCATAGGCTCGCCGTCACTAACACCGTGACATCCTACTAGGTGGTAGAGTTTAGGAGCGACTCGCCCGGATTGATACCACCGCCTTACCTATTCTTGCCGCCATAACGTCATGACGTGTTCCGGTTCGGAGGGTAAGGTATACTTACTTTTGCTCGAGGCCTAACATCCCGGCCACAGGTTGGCAACGCACCATTACCACCTTTGTTGTCTCTAGTCTTGTTGAATTTCTTACCATCAGGAAATCCGTCTGCTTGTTTGCCTTCTAATATTATAAAAAATAAACGTAACTTTACTTCGTACACACGTAACGTATGTACGAAGTTTGGGGGAACAGCAAGGTGTACCTACCTATAGTAATTAGTTAGTGGACGCCTTTATACATGTATGACTCTGCGGTCGTAGATCGTAGAGTTGGGTAGAGACCATTTAGCTTCGCAGGAAGTCTTTGTTGTGTACTTTGTAAACTTTGAACTTATATCAGTGTATCCATATAGTTACGTCAAATATATTACTTAGACGCCTTTGCGTGTTAGCTTTAGGTGGACAACGCATCATTAACAATGCATACCTACGTATGTGTTCCCATCAAAAAATCCGTTTGCTTGAGTTAAACAAAAACGTGAATAAGAAATACTGTAGTTTTTGCGATTGCGGAAAAAACAAAAATTGAATAAATTTTTTTTTAGGTTAATTAGCCCCTTTCTGGGACCGGCTACAGCGACTTTTAGGGCAATCTGCCATGTCTCCGATATTAATTAAGTCTTTATTTCAGTCATTAGTCAATATTTACAAAGTCATGTCAAGGTCTTGAGTAAAGCGGTGATTTCGTTACTCAAGTTCGTCTATGTGATTTGGCGGCAGCGAGGAAATTCACGATAGGTACACTACCTAATTTCTTCATAATTACTTCATTTGTGAACAAAATTGTTCTAATTCCCACCTAAATTAACCAATTTCACTCAATATAAACACGAAATATGTTATTATGAATGTTATATTATGAAAAAAATACGAACATTTTCATTTACAATGGCGCCAAAACTTCTTATATTATTATTAGTTAATTTGCCCCTTTCTGGGGCCGGCTAAGGCTACTTTTAGGCCATGGTGCACGTCTTTCTTAGTAATTAATTATTTTTAACAGTCATTAGTCACTATGTACAAAGTCATGTCAGGGTCTTGAGTAAAGCGGTGGTCACTTTACTCTAGCTCATTTAGTGAGATTTGACGGTAACGAATAAATACACGATACACTAACTTCTTTTTATTTCACTTGTGCATTTTAACTGAACAAAATTGATCTAATTCCCACCTTTTTTTTTAACGTGTGGAAAATCTCCCATGGATACCCACCATTCTCGGAAGAGAACAGCGGGTTATGTCGGACTCGAACCGACTAAAAACCATACGATGACCGTCCTGCCGCCCGGCAAGGAGCGAAATGGGGTCGCGTTGGTATTCACCATGTCGCTCCGCGGCTACGGCCCGGTCCTCACCGGGCCGTAGCCGCGCTGAAAGAGGAGCGACTCTGGCCATTGGAGTCGCCCCCCAGGCGTGCGAGGCCATGCTGGTCAGAGGAAGTCCCCCGACTCCCCCCAGCAGCCACGCATCGGAGGCGCTTTGAAGGCGAAGGAACCGCCTTCTTGCGCCCCCGGTCCGCCTGCGCCGGAGAGGACCTGAGTAGGGATCGTCCTCCCGGGAACACTCCACGGTCTCCTTTTGCGTCATCACGTCTTCGCAAAAATCTAATTCCCACCTACATTAACTAATTGTATTTACTTATAATTTACACAAAGTTCAATAATTACGAAAAAAATTACGACCATCTTCTTTCACGATGGAACAAAAACTACTAAAATATTATACTTAAAAAGAAATTTGCAAGTTCATTTATTTTTCGCACTACAGATGACTGACATTCTCTGCCATAGTCGGTTTTAAAGGAACAGCGTAATTTGGAAGTATTCCAACCAAGAGTGATAAGCTTCTTCCAGCTAAGCATACAGACCTTGTTTTTGAATAAGTGTTATCATCAGGCGGGTTTCGAGTCATTACCCTGACCTAAAAATAATGAAAAAAAAAATTGATGTACAATGACAATGTACACAGGGAGAGTCTCCCTGCTTCAAATAAAGGAATGTGTAGCGTAGTCTCTCCCGCCCGTTGGAAGTAAACACGATCTGTCAAAGAAACAATGTACACGTGACGGAGATGAAAATTTTCACACACGTTCAACTCTTTTTTTTAAAGATAAGTTGACATTATAAGCATCTGTTATTCGTCAACACAAAATTGGTTGTAGATACACCTCTCTGCGCCTGTGAATTAGCTTAGTCAAAAATTATATTAAATTTAATTTAGGTCTGTATTACAAACTGCAAATTATACATTTTTTTAAAACCCGAAAATAAGCAAATTATAAATATGCTTGTGTTACGGGTGTTAGTCAACGATTTTAAAACATAGAAATATGTAAATACATACCAGAATAAATTTATAAAACACCCAGACCCAGAAATACAGACGCCTAAAAGTTCATCACACAAATGCCTGCCCCCGTCAGGAATCGAACCCGAGCATATATACATATTACTAGTGGACCCGGCCACGCGTTGCTGAAAGTAAGGTTTTTGTTATATTAAAATTATATAGCAACTATATATTCAGATGTGCTTATATCCTATGTTTCAAGGGGATTAAGCTGGGCATGATGTCGAAATTCGATCAAAATCGGTTGAGTAGTTTAGGAGTCCATTGTGGACAAATAACGTGACGTTACTTATATTAGGAAAACTTAAACATATCTACTTATTATACTTACCTACTCATTTTTAAGTTATGTTATGCTCTAAAAGCAGATGATTTAGTCATAATTATCTTTAAAAACAGATTAAAATAAAAATATAGAGCAAAATAATAAAAACTATTTCTAGATCATTGGATGGTTCTGTAAGTTATATTTAGACTCATACATACATATCTTCACGCCAAGTCCCTTACGGGGTAGGCAGAGAGTATCGAGTGCCAAACCTCACGATCCTGACATGCCTATTTGGCACTCTCCACTCCTCGATTCGCCTGTACGGGCCTTTTCGTACCTACTAGGGCGGAACGGTACGCGTCGCCTCCAGGGAACGCCCTAACCCGCTCTGCGGTACTTTTTCGGGCCAGAATTGCAGTCCAATGGACTGGTAGGGATCGCGACGTGCACGCTTCTGGCCAATGACCTTAATTAATAATTAATCATGTAGATATATGATTATTAAGTGTATATATTATAATAATCATATAATTGTTTGTCCGGGCTCCTTTGTAGGATAGACCGTTTGTTTTCCTGTCAGGCAGCTCAAGAGGGAATCACATCTGACTAGGTAGTAGAGTTTCGCAGCGATTCGCCCGGATTGGTACCATCGCCTTACCTATTTCTCCCGCCGTAATGTCAATGCTTGCCGTTATGTGTTCCGATTCGGAGGTTAACGTAGCCGGTAAGCTTACTTTTGATCCAAGCCTAACACCCCGGCCTCAGGTTAGGAACGTAGCATTACCACCTTTGGTGTCTAGGAGTCTAGGCGGCGTGAATTTCTTACCAACAAGAAGTCCGTCTACTTATTTGCCTTCCAGTATCATGGAAAAAAGAATATAAATTATAATATAATAATCATGTTCATAATAAATTTAGAATAAGTAGGTAATAAATTTAACACAACATCAATTTTATAAACGGAGAAATATATCAAAGAGTATATAAATAATATAACGTAAAAATACCACGTAATAAGAGTCGGGACTTTTTTTCTTTTTCTTTCTTTAAGTTTTGGCCTTCACGTTAGTAGGTATTTTGCCATTCGTCAAGTAGAAATTGGCCTCAAATTTTATATCAATTATAATTAGCATCAGTCACAAGTCGTCAGGAAGTCATGTCAGGCTCTTGGGTAAAGCGGTGGCTCATTACACAAGCTCTGTAACGAGATTTGGCGGCAACGAGGAAATACAAGATACGCTAATTTCCTAATGATTATTTCATTTGTGCTCTCTCACTGAACAAAATTGTACAAAATGCCACCAAAATTGACTAATTTCACTCAATATCAACACGAAATTCAATAATTATAAAAAAATTCGACCATCTTTTCTCTGGATGGCGCCAAAACTCGAGAAATATGTCAAAGAGTATATAAATACTATGTAATAAGAGTCGGGACTTCCATAGATAAATAGCGAACCCGAATTTATATAAAGTTTACTTGAAAAAGTATAACACGTATAATTTAAAAGTAAGTCTAAAGACATTGAGATATAAGGCAATAAGTGTCATATGATTTGGGTGAATATGAAAGTTGCGCCAAACTGAAATATATATTTTTTTCATTTAGCTGTTCAGACTAATACGTAACGCTACACAGCCTAAATATCTTAACTTTATTCGAATATTAAATTTTACAGTAGATCTCACATTGTCTATAAATCAAGCACAGGTTAATCTGGCCGTGACAAGCGATAACCCTTCGCTGCTGATATGGAATCTCTACATCTATCTCTATTCAGCCTCCCCATAAGCCTTTCCACACAAGCGGTGTTCAAACAAAGGATCAAATTAAACAAATCCGCAGACAATCGCGTTCCGACGAACACCGAACATGAAAGAGAGTTAATCAAATAACTATTTTCAACTCTGAACAAATACAACGCCCTCGTCTAGCGCAACTGTCAAACTACAAATATATTTATGATTGACCTCACTTTTAACGTTAAAGTGTAACCAATCGGGATCAAAATGCGCAATAGACTAAGGTTTCAGCTTTGCCGGGTGTTCTGTCAAATCACAGTAGGTGTATGTGCACAGAATATAAATAATTGAATAGAGTGTAGGCCATGAATTACAAAATAAAAAAAATTGTGTGTGTACTTATGTACACGCGTTAGAAGTTATACTTCTTCGGCGTAACAAGATAAAAATCTTTTTAAAATTTTTACCTTTTGCCTTATTTTACATTTGTAGACACTAACCATAGGAATTACTTTTACTTTGTTGGTACCTTTTTTTGAAAAACTAAAATGTTACCTATCTATAGCTAACTTCATCATGTCGGTTTTTCGTGACGGTGTGCGCGCGCATCGTAAAAATTTACCCTCATCATTTTTTCCTAACGCGCCAAAAGAAGTATAACTTCAAAAATAGATTAGTTATCTATTTACATTTATTCTTGGTCAATTTGGAGAAAAAAAGTAGGCGTGGTTTAAATGAAACGAAAATTTTTTACTTGCAGAATGTATGTATGTTAAAAAGTTGTTACAAAGACATTTAAGCATACAACATATTCTACCACACTGGTAGTGTGCAAATATTTAATTAAATTTAGAGAAATTAAATATTTATATACATTTTAACATTTAAATCACAGCATTTATTTATACTTTTAATACGTAGATATTTTATTTATTTGTATGTTTCATAAGCTTCATAATTTATTACAAATCATTTTAAAAGTAGATTAATTTTAATCCTATTTACTGTATGTACCCTACCACCGTTTCCAACCCTAGCCAGTTAGGAGAAGAAAAGGCAAAACAAACAAACAACAAACAAACCAGCAACTTTTGTCAATTGTAGATTTTTAATCTTAAAATACAGATGGATTTCGTAATGGTAAGTAATACGTCATTTCGCCACCACCATATCCAAGCTGCAGGCTAGCTACAAACCTAAAGCTGGTTTACGCAAAGTAGGTTTTACAGGCTTTCTTATTCTCCAAATCGGAGCACTTACCGCTGGTAAACTTACTTTAGTAAGAGGCTCAGTGTTCCAGCATCAGGTTGGCATATTGTTAATGATGCGATTTGTTGTCTATGGCAGTGTTTCTCAAACATTTTTCATATAAAAAAAAGTTTGCTATGTTTTTTATTTGCCCAAATCCTATGACACTAGTTGCCTTATATCTGAATGCCTTTAGACTTACTTTCAAATTATACGGGTTATACTTTTTCAAGTAAACTTTGTACAAATTCGGGTTTGCTATGTATCTATGGAAGTCCCTACGTCATAACGTTGTATTTAAGTATATTATACTCTTTGCATTGTTTTACCATGGCCTGGCCTGGTAATTTTAGCATTGCCCCATTGTGACCCAATTATTATTTTTAAACATTAAGTAGGTATAAAATAATACATATTTATCATTGGTAAAATGTTTTAATATTTTTACGATATTGTCTGTTTAGCTTAAGTTAAGGAGTTGCTGCTTATTTTAGTTAGTAGTGGTAGTTTTAGTAAATAATCCAAGTTTGCGGAATATGAGGTAAATTTTATCCTTTTGCTTGGTTTCACTTCAAGACCCGTCTTGACCCTCTATATTTATTTTGATCTCTATATTTAATGCGAATCAGTATTTTATATTGATGCCCGCTACCGGGTTGCGAAATATCAAATTTAGAATCTCTGGTCTATTGTAACGACTACGTAACGATAAAACTATTTTTATTTAAAAAAAAATCTTATAACCGAAAAAATATCATAAATTTAAAATAAGACTCATCCATTTATAACTCTGTAATAATAAAATTAGCAGATGAATTAAATGATTAAATTGAATCTCAGGTATAACAAAAAACAAACTGAAGTTAATAAATTCCAATGATATATTTTTAAATATCATTGATAAATTCGCATATCACTATAAACTTGTCAAACTTAACCTGTAACAAAAACAGCGTAAAATAGGCGAAGCCTCTAATAGTTTTATTAAATCGTACCACCGGTTGAAGTGATCCTTACCTACCGAGTGGCGAGATGTTTATCGACCGCAAACAATAACACCACGACAAAACAGAGCTCGTAAAAGGGCCAAGAGACAATAGAGGTGCTTCTTGAAAGTTTACAAGGAGATGTAAACGGGATTCATCGTCGGTGGCACATCCGACTCGCGCGGACTGAAAAAATCACAATAGATGTAATCGGAAGATGGCGCGGCAGGCGTCTCGAGCAGCAGATGACACGCCGTGACGAACTCACAAAGGGCGTGAAATGACGTCATAATAGCCTCGAATTATCGCTCCCTCTGTCTCAGGCAAATATTTAACAGTTTTTGTCCTCTTTCTTCGCAGCGGATCATAAATTACGGGGTTATGGCGTTCGAATGGTACGGTTACCACAATAATCTGTCACTGTGACACATTGCGAAGAGGTGATGTTTATGTCTTATTATGAAACGGGGTTTGAAATATGGTTTGGTGGCGACCTGGTGCTTCACTATACAATCAATATTATTTAATCGTTATTGTAATTTTTAAGTTTATGATTTTGATAGACATTTTAGTGTCCAATAAAAATATTTCTGATAAACCTTAAATTAGCCTGGAATATAGTAAAGCTTTTTTTTTATCAAATGCAATAGTTTCGTATTATGCTTGATTACCATAGCAATACTAGCTGACCTGACTGGTTTTGCCCTGCTCAGCTATGAGTGTTGAATTTTAATGGACTTATTTTTTTTTATCATCATAATGCGGTGACCAAGGGAAATACGGATTCTTTTTTTATGTTATATATTTTTTCTATAAGAGGAGAGAAACAATCAAATGGGTCACCTGATAGACAGTGATCACCAGGCACCACCAGGAGTATCACAGATGCGTTGCCGAACTTTAATTGATGAGTACGCTTTTTTCTTGAAGGTTCCTAAGTCATATTCGTTTAGGAATACCGCCCTCGGTAACTGATTCCACAAAGGTGTTGTGCAGGGTAAGAAAAGTCTTCGGAATCGTACAGTTGTAGATCGCCACGCATCAAAATGATGGGCATGATATTTTAAGCTCTGATGAGATGTCTGAGGTGAAACTCAGAGGCAGGAATCAAATCAAACAATTCTTCAAAGAATTCCCCATGATAGATTCGGTAGAAAACACTGAGTGACCCAACATTTCTACGCAACGCCAAAGAATTAAGCCGATCGGTATTTGCCAGGCCATTTAAAATTCGAGATGCTGTACGTTGAATGCGGTCAAAAGGAAGAAGCTGGTACTGAGTAGACCCTGCTTAGAATTGTGAAAAGTACAAGTAGTGTGAGGCTGAATTTAAGCTTTGTAAAATTGCAAGCGTTGGATTGGCTTTTTTAGAGTCTATTTTAGCCTTCTCCTTTAAGTGACCATGGAATTGAACATCACTCGAAATAGCAACGCCGGGTATACCAATGCAAGATGTGGCAGATAGAGAAACGCTTTCAAATCGGGGAGATATGACGAAGTGAGTCTTTTTACAGGGAAACGCGCAAACTTGTGTCTTTCTAGGGTTAAAATTCACCAGATTCTGACGGCCCCTCTACGAAATTTTGAACAAAAGATTGTCAACTTTAGACAGAAGTTGGTTCCGGTTTAGAGACGAAAGTTTTGATTGAATTGAATAATTCGACAAAACGCCAATTGTTTCATGTAAGGACTCAACATATAAAAAAAATATAGTTCACTTGTGATTAATTTCTTATTTCAAAAATTATTGCCTAAAGATTGTATGTTCCATTTTTAATCAAAGATAAAATAAGTAGTAGAATATAAGTAATTGCTCATATAAAAATTTTGTATTTGCCGGTTAATAAGCCTACCTGACAATACTAGCCTGGCATAGTAAAACCATAATTCGTAGAAAGATGGAAATAAAAAGTTATAAATTATAAATAACTATATACACTTAAATATTATCTGATATTAAAAATATGTCTAAGTATAATAATATATAAACGCGATATAGAACGCAACCGTTTTTTATGTATAATCTAAAATCATGAGAAGTGAGCAAGGTCTACGTTACGACCAATATGTAAAAAAGATTATTAAAATAATCAAGTGTCTGCTACTGTTTCAATTCTTAGCCCTAATACAATCAAGAGCTTAAAGTGTGAGAAAGTCGGCGACAAAAGGTCGGGCTCCCCAGGTCGATAGAATCAGCTGGAGACAGCCCGCACAAATACCGAACAAATTACTCAATAGCTCCCATTGATTGTTGCAATTATTTCGGAACCCTTTCGCGAGTCGCGGCCGCGGGAAGGTGAGAATGCTCTTATCTCTCTCCCCGATCTTCTAACGAGCACCAAACTCTCGCAGTGGTGTCAGACAACAATATCCAAGTTGGGAGGTCGCCACGGGCGGCGCTCCGCCATTACTTTTGACACGATCTAAAGATTATCTGATAACGTTTTTCCTTATTAAGATATACAGTTAAACTTAGTTTCTTTAGAATAAAATTTTACGACGTCTATAAACTGAAATAATGATCGAGATTGCTCGACCTTAGTGGAGTGCACTCGAATTCTCCTGATGATGCTTCGGTTACGAAGCGAAACGTACGTTGAGGTTTTAGTAGTGTGTGTATTGTTGGTGCTAATAAAATAGTTTAGTGGTGTGTGTTATGTGGAGCTGGATATATTTGGGAGTTTTAGCTTCCGGTAAGTCCAGTTCATTAATAGCGTACTATTTTGCCTTTTTTGTCACGCCATGATACGTATATATTTGTTTGCCGGAAAATTGCTTATTAAACAATTTTATTTGGATTTAAGTATGGATTCCTCAAAGTAACGCCTTTTTCTATCAATAATGATGAATGTTTTTGTAACAAATACGTAAAATGCAGGCGATTTGTACGAAGTACTTATCAAGTTTGAGCGTTTGAGTATCGATCTTCCCACAAGTATGGAATGGTCATCGAAGCGTAATAAAAGCAACAATTACAAAACGGAATAAAACATGGTAGCTTTGTGTACGTGGTGAATGAGGACGTGGCGAGCAGCAGGGTGTCGCTCCACAATGGACCACCATCCTGCTATCGCGATGGACGATACGCTGCCGCCCAATTGACTGCTCAAACATTATTTCTATATTTTAATTGAATGCAGATTGGGGTACTATTCGCGGGTAGTTTCTGTCATATTTCTTTGGGCTGAGATATACACAGTTCCTTGAAGATCAAGCTGACCTGCTTTTACGAGATGATAATTATTTTACTAGTCATTGATACTGATTATATCGCCTCTGTGCCCTGTTGCCTTGAGGTCCGATGTTGGCCGTGTCTTTATGAAATCTCAGGTTTAATCTCCAGGTCTGGAAACAAATAGAAAATGTGTTATATCAATTTTCTAATGTTGCCCAGGAGCAGATGTGTGCCACGTTATTTATAGGTGAAAAGTATTTGTTACCATCAGAACGTCTGCTTGTATACTTTCTAATGACAGAAACCTTTCTGAGTAATTAAAAAAAATGTACAATCTCAACGACCGATAACAAAAGGCATTATTCATTATGCAAAGGTATACATTACATCTTCGCTAATTGTTGCAAAATCACTTAAACGACAACGCTACAATAGACGTTTAAATATCAAATGAATTCGGACCCACATTCCCACACGCGATCGCTGTAAAATAACAATTTCTCACATGGAGAGGCTACTTATGGCTTTGTCCGCCAAACAATGCTACAATTGCAAATAAGTCTTCAAATGCGTCTAAACTCACCGCTGAAGTAGCTGGTACAGAGCTGGGGGCATATAGTTATTCTGTCTTCATAACCTCTTAAGTAAAGGATCGCTTTTGAATAATAAACATTTAATGTTCTTTGAGGAATTTTTCTTTTTCTTCTTTTATTTTTTTTTATTTTATAAATATGGCTTTCGATCGTTTTTCACGACTACTTTACCAATGTCAAGTTAGTTAATTTTTATACAATATACAGTCATTAGTCAGTAGTCACTATGTACAAAGTCATGTCAGGTCAGAGTCTTGAGTCAAGCGGTGGCTTCGTTACTCAAGCTCATCTAGTGAGATTTGACGTCAACGAGATAATAGACGATACACTAATTTCTTCATGATTATTTCATTTGTGCACTTTCATTGAACAAAATTAATCTAATTCCCACCTAAATTAGGCAATTTCACTCAATATATACACGAAATTCAATAATAATGAAAAAATCATGGCCACCTTCATTCACGATGGTGCCAAAATTCCAACTCGAAGAATTGTTAATTGACATTTTATAGCGCTTAAAGGCAAAAAATGGGACAGATACTTTAGTGTTAAGAATTACACGTTGCTTAACTTCGACGATACTTATACGTAAGTCCGAGGTTGCTGTCTTTTAAGCTTATTATGTAAGTGTGTATAGTACCTTACCCTTAAAATACTCCATAGGGAGTATATTGGTTTTAAGGGTATCAAAGGTTGGTTTTAAGGGTAAGTATAGGATTTCGTAGCCCGAAAAGGGCGGTATTAATCCGGATGAGCCTTTGTCTAGGCTTAATTCCAGTACCAATCTATATTTATAAACTGACTAACTGATGCATCATTGCTGAGCAAAAACTATTACGGTTACAGCCATGAGATTTGGTGAGTAAGGTCATTTTATCGAGTCAACACCCACTAAGGACGGAATTTTGATTGACATATTTTCTAACACAGTGATTTTCAAATTTTCTAATAAAACAACGTTACTCGGAATCGAAGTGTCTTTATCATATTGTGTGACTAACTTGTGAACATTGGGCTAATCGCCAGTGCCTGGTATTTGCTCGGCCTACTTCTTAGGGGATACCGACGTGAAGCTACTTTGTTACGTTTAAAAAATAGCCCACTTTAATTCGTTAAGCAAAATTTTTCATGGCAGTTAGCCAAAGCTTATTCTTAATTAGAGCTTACGAGGTACCTCGTAAGATCTAATTAATAATTTTTGTCAGTTTTTTAGATGGTCGGGTTCGGATAGAATTGGTATCTACCGAATAAAATAATTCTGTTACATCTTACTGATTGATCATCGTATATACAGCAAGATTTTTTTATCACCATCCAAATTTTTTCTAGGCATAAAGTATCTATAAATAAGTCCATTTAAAAAAAAGGGTATCTAGCAGGTAGCTATCTAGCATGTCAGAGCACTCAGCGCGTAGGTACGGTACTTTGTAGACGACTTTGCGATGTCATATCTTAATATTTAGTATTGAGGGATACTAAAATAAAAAACACGTATTTAATTATTTTCACTTAAGATCAACATATTAAAATTTGGATGGTGATTAAAAAGTCAGGGTGTATACTAATTTGAAGTTATTGCTATCTTCTTTCAACGAAAGTATCTACATACTCGAAAGAAACAAAACACTTTTAGTGCTGTCAAATTTGTCTGTACCTAGGTAGGTACTAGGTAGACGACGTTTCTACAGACGTTTAAGGCCCCATACTCAGTCAGCCAGAAGAGACAATCACCGCACTCCCCCGTTCCATGATTACTATGAAATATTGCGCTCTAAAGTTACCTTAAGCGACAAATCACTATTTTTGACACTGTAAAAGTAATTTGAAAAAAAGTATAAAAACTGAAACACTTATCTTTTAGGTATAGTACTTATCTATGTTTATGTTAAATCTGGTGTCGATATTTTCATAGTTGGGTTTTGCTTTCAAAAAAGGGTTAGCTTTTTCATTTTTTCTATCGAGCAAATTGAAATAAATCGTGTTTTGGAAACACTAGTCTTATAAAGCATACTAATATTAATCTTGTGTATTTTTGTCACCAAGATCAATGATTGCTTTGTATGAAAAAAAAACCATTATACTGCTGACGTATTTTAGCATACATGGACCCTTAATGTATCACTCGGAAAACGTTGATCAAAAACACCACAATTTGACATATCCGAACTAATCTGATATGTCTTCAATGTTCCATGTATTTTCAATGTGTTTCTTTTGTTTTTGTTTTAATTTTAAAAAGATAACATGCATCTAAAATAAGTTTAGTTTTGTGAACAGCAGAATCACCACCGTCAAAATATGTTATATATTATTAACTAAACCAAATATAAATTGCACATAAACAAAATAAATAGCAAAAATAATTACATCGGTTTAAAGTCTGAATCTCATCAAGACTCAAAAGGGCTTGCCGCAAGTGATATGAAGTGGCATCCCGGAGCGCCCCGATATTAGCGGCCCTTTCCCACCCCACTTCACTCCACAATATGGTCCGGAATAAATTTACATGTTACAAAGCGACTGTCACATATCAAAGGTCA
>NJDD01003152.1:113635-126193 GCA_002245505.1 Calephelis nemesis
AGGTCCCATACTTAGTCAGCCAGAAGAGACAATCACCGCACTCTCCCGTTCCATGATTACTATGAAATATTGCGCTTTAAAGTTACCTTAAGCGACAAATCACTATTTTTGACACTGTAAAAGTAATTTGAAAAAAAGTATAAAAACTGAAACACTTATCTTTTAGGTATAGTACTTATCTATGTTTATGTTAAATCTGGTGTCGATATTTTCATAGTTGGGTTTTGCTTTCAAAAAAGGGTTAGCTTTTTGATTTTTTCTATCGAGCAAATTGAAATAAATCGTGTTTTGGAAACACTAGTCTTATAAAGCATACTAATGTTAATCTTGTGTATTTTTGTCACCAATGCTTTGTATGAAAAAAAACCATTATACTGCTGACGTATTTTAGCATACATGGACCCTTAATGTATCACTCGGAAAACGTTGATAAAAAACACCACAATTTGATTTATCCGGACTAATCTGATATGTCTACAATGTTCCATGTATTTTCAATGTGTTTCTTTTGTTTCTGTTTTAATTTTAAAAAGATAACATGCATCTAAAATAAGTTACTTTTGTGAACAGCAGAATCACCACTGTCAAAATATGTTACTTATTATTAACTAAACCAAATATAAATTGCACATAAACAAAACAAATAGCAAAAATAATTACATCGGTTTAAAGTCTGAATCTCATCAAGACTCAAAAGCGCTTGCCGCAAGTGATATGAAGTGACGTCCCGGAGCGCCCCGATATTAGCGGCCGTTTCCCACCCCACTTCACTCCACAATATGGTCCGGAATAAATTTACATGTTACAAAGCGACTGTCACATATCAAAGGTCATAATTACACAATCCATTAGATTTATAGGCGAAAGACAAAAGCGCTTTTTTCTTACCCCTTTGTCTGTGATAAGTTGTCCAAAATAAAGAGTTGCTCATTTATAGGGTAATTAAAATAAACGTTCTCATGATAGTTGAATTCGCAATTAGATTTTTTATCTGTTTTATAACATAAATAGTAAAGGGTGAACTTATTGATATTGTAGTACGTATTAAAATTTCAGCACGAAATTTTGCGAAACTTTGTGATTTTAAAATTTAACCCGCTTAGGGCCACTTGCACGATCCTGGTATAAGTATTTAACACTGAGTTAGCCCCTAACTAGGGTTAAATCACCTTGTATTTGACAGTTTAACTCAATATTAACCGTAACCCGAGAATGTGCAAGTGGCCCTTAGCGTTATACTTTGTATAAGTTAGTTTTTCAGTTCCTCTCCATAGATATCTAGCAAGACTACGGTGTAAACAGTGACAGTTAGCCTCAAATTGTTAAACAAAAAGTGTTGCCAATGCAATAAACTAATCAGTCACAATCGGAGGCGCGTGCTGCATCCCAACTTCCACGTGTCGGACACGATCGTTATCTGTCAGCTGTCGCACGCCGCCTGCACCACCAGGTAGCCTTATCATTGTAATGTATACCTCCTACTACGTGGGAGGGGCCAATATATTAAATCGGCTTAAAAGTCTTTATGAGATAATTCACTTTCGTTATTATTTTTGCTCGCATCTTAAAAAATCACAATTTTTAGTTAGGTTCAAGCTACAAAGTTAGTTTCAAAATTAAATCCCGTCTTAGGAGAAATTACACTCTAAAAATAAGAAACTCAAAAAATATATTCTCGTCTGAAATTATGTACAAACTGTTCCGTATATGTTTTTTATTTATACACTAGCTGTTACCTGTGGCTTCACCCGCGTTTTTGCAGGAACCCGTGTTCCAAATTTCAGACAAATCCGTTCAGCCATTCGAGCGTGAAAGTGAAAAAACATACACACTTCCTTACAAACTTTCGCATTTATAATTGTAGTAGGATTCTTGTAATATAACCAAAACAAATCGATCACGCCTATTTCTACCGCCGTAACATCGTCGGTGCATTTTGGGCTCTAGTAAGGCTTTACCAATAGAGTACTTATTTAACTATTGTGCTTAACATTTCACCTTTAGGTCAGCAATTCATCAGTCAGTCCATACGTTTGGTATCTATAGGCATGGTATTTTTTTTACTGTTGGGAAATTAGTCCAGTTGTTTGCATTTCAAAACTAAAAAAGAACAAAAAAAACTTACGTCGAATGCTCTATCAAATGTATGGACATGATGTTTACTTTGTGTACGAACATCAATTGTTTGCTGTCGGCGAACGTCCAGGGAGGGAGACATTCCCTCACACCTCGCGTCAGCTGGCGATCCTCACCCTCTGAACATTCCTATTAACTTCAATTGAGCCCGACAAATTTACATGAACTCCGGTGGCTATGAAATACGCGAGTAACATAGACCAACTGTCAGTGTTTACAGTGTTGGATCTTTTATGATGCAAAAAGTAGGTAGAAGTAGTAGGTAGTGTGGTCTAGGGGTCTGGCGTAACATGACAAAATCGTTGGCTGGCGTTCACAAAAATTAGGAAATGTGTATTTTCAGTTTTCTAATAAAGGTATCGTTGCACGGGATTGAATATGTGCCCGGTTGGCGATAGGCTTGTCACCTACCACATTATGGGACTTAATGTCTTTGGCTAGTCGTACATGCCTTGGTTGTGTCTCTGCTTTAAACTTCGGGGACAGGGACGTGAAGAATTTTTACTTAAAGAAGGTGGTAAACGAGGTCTAGGCTGTAGTCTGATGGTATCTGCTAAGTAGTCACACTAATTATTGATTCTAATTATTTTGAACATAGATTTTTGGTTTGTTATACCTGTCTATTATAAAATACAACAACTATCCGTAATATAAAATTATGTCTGTCACAACTGTGTTTGTATTATAGATTTTACTTAAACGTCAGCAAAAGATTAACTTATTCGATTTTGATCGTGTGTCTTAGGATTGTTGAGTAGATCACTCAATATAGGCATTAAATTACTGTGGCAAGTATGTATATTCTTAATCAATATATTAATAGGTCTTAACATACTTAAAGTATTGTTCTATTAGAATAATCTTATCGCTAGAGAACAATAATAATAGGTAATAATATTTTATATTCTTGTAAATAAGTGAAGAATTATTTAAAAAGTTACCTATTAAAACTCCACAGCCAAACATTAAATTATAAAATGTCGGGTGATTACATTTAGCAAATATGCAATAAAATTTATAAATAAAAGACAATTTCTGATTAAACATGAGTTGTAAATACAGATAAGTGATTTGAAGCTTCCCGCTAAGTTAGTGGCCCCATTAAGGGCCATGCGCCACCGCACCATATGGCTCGACCTACGCGACTCAAATCGCTATTATATTGCTTTTAATTGATAACAATTTAAATATATTTGATGATTCACACTTACAAACCTCATTATTATTCATCGACTCATTATCTCTCTGTTCGCGTTCTACCAAACGATGTTATCTTAAACACAAATGTGTTTTACCTTTATATTATTGTCGTCATGCTATTAATGTATTTTGATAATATTTTTTACTAGTGAGTTACTAGCCTTATCTTATTAATAAGCATCTTTTTGTTTGAAATTAAAAATTTGAAAAGATGGTCGAAGTTTTTTCATAATTATTGAATTTCGATTTTATATTGAGTGAAATTAGTCAATTTTGGTGGCATTTTGTATAATTTTGTTCAGTGGAAGTGCACAAATGAAATAATCATGAAGAAATTAGCGTATCGTGTATTTCCTCGTTGCCGCTAAATCTCCTTACATGAGCTTGTGTAATGAGGCCACCGCTTTACTCAAGACCCGACATGACTTTTATTGACAACTTGTGACTAATGTCGTATAATATAAACCTAATTTTGGTAAATCGGTTAACTTGATGCAAAATTTCTACTTGACTAATGGCAAAATGCTAACGCGAATGCCAAAAAGTAAAGAGAGAAAATTACCTTTTTATATCGTCATTCGATTGACACAGTTCCATCGCTTTAGGAGATTTAGGAGATTTGTATGAAACATAATGCAATAAGTAAGAATAATGAGTGTTCTTCCGCTAGATACATTTAATCTCATTTCATATTGATATATCTATCAGTTAAATTGCTGTTTTCCAACGGGAAAGATTAAAGATTCTTCAAATAAGAAAATTTGGGGAAGAAACTTTAAACATCGGTGACAGGTCGGCAACGCATTTGTGTTATAGAGATCAGATATTAGTTATCCGGTGCAAAACTTAAACTACCAACAGGGTCTCCTTACCGTGAAGAGAGACCCTTTTGAGATGATTGATATGAGTTAAGAGATTAGACATATTGATAAATTAAATTTTACATCACATTATAATTACTAGTCTCCTCTTTGGTCTAGCGGTTTAGCTGTTGGACTTGACTGCATGAGGGGTTCGAATCCCGGGTCGGGCAACGAAAAGAAAAATGGGTTTTTACAATTTTCTAATAAAAAATATTGCTCGAGATTGGATATGTGCCCAGTTAGCGATAGGCTTGCCATCTATCACATTGTGGGATTTAGTCTCTTCGGCTAGTCGTGTGTGCCCTGATTGTACCTCTGCCTACCTCTGTGGGACATGGGCGTGAAGATACTTATTATAATATATTTTCTGATGAAACAAATTTGATAAAACCGGTTTCATCCTTTTTTTTTTCATCCTATTAGCAGCTCAGTGTAGGTCGACCTAACTTTGTATCTTAGACCATACATAGGACTAAGTACTTACCTAATACCTTCGCCTAATCAAGTGTGCAACTTCGGACATACAGGTACTTGTTGTTTATTAATTAAAAACATACAAACAAATATAGAAAATGCATAGTTTTAACTTGCAGCCAGATAGTTGCCAATTCTGGCACATACTAATGTACGGGAGCCCAAGAGGGGATTTTTTAGTTACTCGGGTGTGTCAGATTAGGATATGGGAGATAACCTGTACCATGGTTGAACACCTCCATTATACACGAGTGGGGTAGTTGTCTATTTTTTCCTTGAAAATATCAGATTAAAGTAGGTACGATGTAAAAGTATTGCATGTCATAAGTGAATGCTTACATTTTCTGATGATTTAAGCTTGACGTGCGAGAAAGGGAGTGTAAGAAACTTTCATAAAAAATCTGTAGTCATCATGCATTACTCTGCCTTCTCCGATTGACTTATTTGTCATCGAAAGCATATTTGGCATGTAAACTATTAATATCTGACGTGCTCGTGTATGATTCACGTGACTATAAAGTAATAAAATGTTCTTTTAATGTATAGAGTGTAAGAAGTTAAAAGAACAATAATTATTCTAGAATCTTGCCGCCTAACGCATCGCTAAAAATATGTCAAGTGGCCTTATTTAGCTGATTTTGGGAAAAGAGGAGGCCCCCTATTTTTTATGTGTTAATCAACATCTCCGTCATTTCAAGAACAATTTAGAAAAACCTTTTTATTTGAAAGAGCATCGTACTGCTATGGTGGTTCAATTGCAAATCTGGATTTGATTATGGTATCTCAAAGAAATCGAGAAAACAACAAAAGATTTGTGTACGTAGTTGATTTTTTTAAGTTGATGTTTTTTTTGTAGTTTTGCTGCACCTATATTAATATCCTCCATGATCTAATCAATAAAGTCTGAAGGGACGTCATGACGCTCGAACGACTGCAAACTTAGCATCTCGGCCTCCCCTTGTAATTAAACGTACTTCGTAGATACCTTATTCGACTACTCTTGTCTGGTAAAACTATGCATAAATTGTATTTTTAATTCCCTGCGGTAAGAACTGCGGTGGAAGGTGCTCCTAGTTTTGTTCTACGTTTTAGAAGTCTTCTCACCTGGTTTTAAATATAGAATTATTGCTGTCCTAAGCATGCGCACTTAAAAAAATTATGACCTATAAAGTTGTTCCATTTCGTGGAGAAATTTTATTATTCAATAAAAGTATGTAGCAACAAAGGAACATTGAATAGCTGTGGTTTTGGGCGCCCATAAATCAGGAGCAAAGACCCCGTCGGACTAGGCGAGAGGCTTCTTGAACTGTCAAGGTCTTGTTGTGGTCATCCGCATTTCTGCTCGCAGTGCAAACAGAAAGTGTTTCTTTAAAATGTTACTTTTACCGTATGTATTTTTTTCCCGTGTTGGTCCGGGCTCCTTTGCAGAATAGACCATCTGCCTTCCTGCCAAGCAGCTGGTAAAAGGCGAGCATAGGCTTTGCGTCACTAACCGCGACATCCTACTAGGTGGTAGAGTTTCGCAGCGACTCGTCCGAATAGGTACCACCGCCTTACCTATTCCTGCCGCATAACGTCAGTGTTTGCCGCCTCCGCCTGTGTGTTTGCCTTCCAGTTTCATAAAACAGAACAGATATCTCTTATAGTCATATAAAAAAATAGCTCATAAAACGAAATGTCAGTCTGTTTGGCCCTAGCACCGTAACATCGTAACTACATAGAGTTTCTGATAATTTGCCCGGATAAGTACCTATCCTATCCTAAACTTTTATGATAATATGAGTTGTGTATAATGAGGTTGTAAGTTCATAGTTATTATTTTTAAAGTAAAAAATATTATTTTCTTCTTTTTAGAGCATTTAAATAAAAGCTTGTGCTAAAAAGTTTTTTCTATTTTAGTTTATTTCGATACAAACTGTTAGTAGTTATTAATGTCAAGCGATGTTAAGTTCGCCCGGCCAACTAGTTTATAATAATTAATGTAATAGTTTATTAACCATTTAAATTAAGATCAGAATAGCATATTACAATAATCATAGAGTAGTTATCCATCGCGTGCCGATGTCTCCCGATAAGGACAGTGGTGGGACAGGGTTGCCATATTGTTCCTATCATTAACATAATTGTTACGATGGTGTCTTTGGACTACCGACATAATGATAAATGAATTTAATAGCTCGTAACCATAAACGTTTTATTAAATTACCTTATCTCTGTGGTCTAGCGAAGGTTTTGACTTCTAGAGGTCCCGGGTTCGATAAAAATCGGGTAACAAAAACATTAGAAAAAGTAAGTTTTCAATTATCTTATAAAAATTTTAACGTGAAGATCTTGAGGTCCGACATTTGATACTCTCTGCCTACGTCGTAAGGAACTTGACGTGAAAATATGTATTTATGTATGTAATAAAAATTGACGTTGCCTGGGATTGGATATCCGCCCGGTTGGCGATAGGCTTGTTACTTATCTTACGTCTTTGGCTAGTCCTGGGTGCCCTTTATGTGCCTCTGCCAACCCCTTCAGCAATATGGGCATGAGGATACCATAATTTTTTTTTAAATATAAACTAGAGATAAAGCTCTTAGAAATTACAGATAACTACTTGTTTAAAGATGACATTTATATTCTGAATTATGCTATATAAAGTTCCGTGTGTGTTACTATGTACTGTAGTTTAATGGTACTCAAAAATCTACTGTGTTATTGTGTATCTTAGACCATTCATATATTTTTTGTTTGAGGTTATAATTTACTAGTAGAGTAAAAGTAAAAAAGAGTGTACTAATAATGATGAATGCTAAAAGTATGAAAAAATATTATGTTCTTTATTTCCAAATGATACCAAGTAATTACGAATCGACCTCCAAAAAAGGAAGTATGGTAGACTTCTATCAATACATATTATAAAACAAAGTCCCCCGCCGCGTCTTTCTGTCTATCTGTTCGCGATTTACTCGAAAAGTACTGAAGAGATTTTCATTCGATTTTCAACAATAGATAGAACAATTCTTGAGAAAGGTTTTAGTGTATAGTATGTTTATGTTATGTACAAACCAACAATATTAGTTCAATAGGTCGGCAAAAAATAAGCCGATCGGGAGCTTTCCTTGAAAACGCTGCCAAAACCTTTTGAGCTTGGGAACAAAACAATGTATGGTGGGATTTTTCCTCTTCGATAGATTTAAAAAAAAGTAAGCGGACGTATATGTCTATCTTTGAAGAATAACCCACAATAACCGTTTCTTGCGTTTACTTAAAACTGTCAAATGAAGGGTTACTTTAGAACATATAACAATACAGAAATACCAATACAGAATTAACACTTAATCAAATAAATCTCTTAGATACGTTATTCGTGTAATTTAGGTCAAAATTGCCTTTTACACTATCAGAAAAAAAATTAAAAACTACTGAGTTTTTTTTTATGTTATAGGAAGGCAAACAAGCAGACGGATTTCCTGATGGTAAGAAATTCACGCCGCCTAGAGACACCAAAGATGGTAATGGCGCATTGCCAACCTGAGGTCAGGATGTTAGGCCTCGAGCAAAAGTAAGTTTACCGGCTACCTTACCTTCCGAACCGGAACACGTCATGACGTTATGGCGGCAGGAATAGGTAAGGCGGTGGTACCAACCCGGGCAAGTCGCTGCGAAACTCTGCCACCTAGTCAGATGTCACGGTGTTAGTGATGATAAGCCTATGCTCGCCTTTTACGAGCTGCCTGGCAAGAAAAGCAGATGGTCTATTCTGCAAAAGGAGCCCGGACCAACACGGAGAAAATTACATTAATTATTAAATTACGGGGAGTTATTAAAAAGTTAAAATCTCCGTAACAAAGACATCCGCGCTTACTGCATTACCCCCTTCCCCCAGCCCCTCTGGTGTCCTGGAATGCTATATTACGCGATAAAAAGTAGCCTATACGTTATGGCGCATACCAAATTTCATCGTAATCGGTTCAGTAGTTTTTGCGTAAAAGAGTAACAAAAATCCATACTGCCATCCTGACATACTCACAAACTTTCGCATTTATAATGTTAGTAGGATTTTTATTCTTGAATAACCGAAGCGATGCGAGGGCGGGCAGCTAGTATTTTATAAAAATAAAGTAAAGTATCTTCACGCCCATATCCCCGACCCACGACTAGCCGCAGACACTATATTTTATAATGTATGGTAATAGATTTCTCCATCATATTTGACCGATTTTAAAAATCCTTTTGATTTCAAAGAGCGCACTTCTAAAGAAGTTCCATTGCAACCATGTCTGGATCTGAAAATGGCTTCCAGAAAAATTGTAAATTTAGATCGTTTTTTATAGTTTTCCTGAGCTAAAATTATTGTCTCAGGGTGGAGATTATCTTACTACTCTACTTATGTACTACCAGGTACTACTAATCTAATCTCTATCTACTTATATAACATTTTCTAAATAATCTGTTCCTATTTAATATAGGCTACAATGTCATTAGAAAATAAGTTGTTTTTTTAGTTGTTTATACTAAACGAATCACCATACCGATCTCTACAATTGATATAGGTAATATATTTTTCTAAATTAGATTTATAAGAAAAAAGAAAAGCTTTATTTTAATAATCTTTTTTTTTATTTTGCTGTATGAAAATGTTTTCAGTAATTCTATACCTTAAATCAAATTTTTTGAAGCCATTGAGACAAACTTACTCGTATCACTATTTTAATAATATAAACCTGACTGATTTATTAGACCCCGACTAGAAAAGAGGGCTATTATAAGTATGACCTATCTGTGGCATCTTAACTTCGATGATGAACGGATGGACTGATTTCAATGCGGATTTTTTTCTTTAAAAGCTTTGGTGATGGAGATGGTTCTTAGCTACACTACGCGTAGATTTTCTTGAGGGTTATGATTTTATTTTTTATATTATTTTTTATTTTATAGTGTGTAAATCAGATTGGAAATATGAGGTAAGAATAAAGGACCTGAAAAGGGAAAGGGAGAACGGTTATTAAAAATAAGGGAAGGCAAACAAGCAAACGGATTTCCTGATGGCAAAAATCCCGCCGCCTAGAGACACCAAAGATTGTAATGGTGCCTTGCCAACCTGACGCCGGGATGTTAGGCCTCGAGCAAAAGTAAGTTTACCGGCTACCTTAACCTCCGAACTGGAACACGTCATGACATTATGGCGGTAGGAATAGGTAAGGCGGTGGTATCAATCCGGGTGAGTCGCTGCGAAACTCTACCACCTAGTAAGATGTCACGGTGATAGTGACGGTAACCCTATGTTCGCCTTTTACAAGCTGTCTGGCAGGGAAGGCAGATGGTCTATTCTGCAGGTGGGTAAAAATAAACTTAAACATGAAGTAAGAAATTCATCGCAAAGAGGTCGCAACTTAAATTACCTTGTGCCAGATTCTGTATTGTTAATTGCTGTACTCATGTGAGATAAAATAATTAACAAGGATAGATGAGAGATTCCGCTGTTCGCTATACCGAGCTTATCTCCTACGGGTCTGTTCATATAAGTAGCGATCTTGTTTTTATTTATTTAATGTTTCAATTACTTATTGCAACGATACTGCGTTATGCACATAGTCAAATAAACAGTACCTACCTTAACTACTAAAATTTGTGTAACACATAAAAATATTATTTTATTATTTATATCGCCTCGGTGGCCTAGCGGTCCGGTTGTTGGACTTGATTGCATGAAGTCCCGGGTTCGAATCCCGGGTCGGCCAACAAAAGAAAATTGGATTTTTCCAATTTTTTAATAAAAACAATGTTGGTCGGGATTGGAAATGTGTCCGGTTGGCGATAGGCTTGCCACCTATCACATTGTGGGACTTAGTGTCTTCGGCTAGTCGTGGGTGCCCTGGTTGTGCCTCTACCTACCACTTCGGGGATATGAGCGTGAATATACTACTATTTATACATCCCTGGACAAGTTACACAAAATGAACCTAACGTCAAATTAAGCAAATTAAATGCTTGTGTTATAGGTGTTATTTTTATATAGAAATTCTAAAATAGAAACCTGAATTAATTTAATTAACGCCCAGCCTAAATGTTCATCACACAAATGCAGCAGGCATTTGTGTGTTGATGAACATGAAAAGATGTGATGAACATGAAAAGAGGCGACACATGATACACTAATTTTCTAATACATGCTTCACTTGTACGCCTTTCCTGAACAAACTTATTGTACAAAATGCCACCAAAATTGACTAATTTTATTTCTGTATACAAAAGTCAATAATTACGAAAACAAAAACTGCGACCATCCAACTATGTACATTCAAAACCCAATTTTTTTTTTTTTTTTAAGTTGTCATGCTGCCACGTCTTCCGTATTAATGTGACTAATGACAAAATATTGTCATT
The DNA here is from genome assembly GCA_002245505.1 of Calephelis nemesis. Taxonomy (NCBI): domain Eukaryota; kingdom Metazoa; phylum Arthropoda; class Insecta; order Lepidoptera; family Riodinidae; genus Calephelis; species Calephelis nemesis. The sequence continues at coordinate 124,684 of NJDD01003152.1, forward strand.
AGTCACATCTCTTCAGTTAATTATTCTTACACAGTCATTAGTAACTATTTACAAAGTCACGTCAGGCTCTTGAGTAAAGCGGTGGTAACTTTACACAAGCACACGTTGGGAGATTTGGCAGCAGCGAGGAAATTCACGATACACTAATTTCTTCATGATTATTTCATTTGTGCACGTTCACTGAACAAAACTAAACTAATTCCCACCTTAATTAACTAATTTCACTCAATATAAACACGAAATTCAATAATTATGAAAAAATACGACCATCTTCATTCACGATCGCGCCAAAACTCCTTTTCTTCTGTTAATTTGCCCCTTTCTGGGGCCGGCTAAGACCTTTAGGCCATACTGCCACGTCTTCCATATTAATTATTTCGTCATTAGTCACATGTTTTCCGTTAATTATTCTTATACAGTCATTAGCCACATGTCTTCCGTATTCTTATACAGTCATTAGTCACTATTTACAAAGTCACGTCAGGGTCTTGAGTAAAGCGGTGGTCACTTTACACAAGCTCACTTTGGGAGATTTGGCGGCAGCGAGGAAATTCATGATACACTAATTTCTTCATGTTTACTTCATTTGTGCACTTTCACTGAACAAAATTAAACTAATTTCCACCTAAAAAAACTAGTTTTACTCACAATGTACTCTAAATTCAATAACTCAAACTTGGTTCTTTTTTTAAAGTTAATTTGCCCTTTTCTGGGGCCGGCTAAGACCTTTTGGCTATGCTGTCATGTCTTCCGTATTAATTATTTTTTAACGACAGTCATAAGTCACTATATACAAAGTCATGACAGGATCTTGAGTAAAGCGGTGGCCTCGTTACTCAAACTCAATTAGTGAGAAATGGCGGTAGCGAGGAAATACACGATACATTAACTTCTTCATAACTATTTCACTTTTGCACTTTATTTGAATAAAATTAAAGTAATTCTCACCTCAATTAACTAATTTTACTCATAATTTACACAAAATTCAATAATTTTTCGCGATGGCACCAAAACTCTTTTACAAAATAATTAGTTTCTAGATCTGGTTAAGACCATAAAACCATACTGCCACATCGATCATATTAATAAATTCGTTTCCTTGTTTGTTATTTCCCTTCACTACTTCAGTTTCTTATCGTATAGTACAAAGTACGATAATTACGAAAAAACTACAACCATCTTTCTTTCACGACGGCTTCAAAATTCTTCTTTTTTTTTATAAGAATAAGTATAGCTTCCAATAGTTTTTTTCAGCTTTTGGTATGGGTTTAAGCATTTGCTATTAGTTGAGTTTAAGTATGCATCAAGTTACCAGTTTTCAAAAATCGTACCCCAAAGTAAACAAATTATATGCTTGTGTTATGTGTGTTAATAAACGATGCTAATACATAGAAATACTTAAATATAAATAAATAAATAATAAATTTAATAAACATCCAGACCCGGAAATGCAGACATCTAATCATTACACATATGCCTGCCCCCGTCGGGTATCAAATCTGAGCCTAGC
>NJDD01003152.1:126395-145358 GCA_002245505.1 Calephelis nemesis
GATCGTGCGATCACTGGAGACCCATTTGCGGCTCGTTACACGCTGATAGCACCAAACAAAACACCCCAAGTAATTAGGAAAAGCCTTTTCCAGATATCGCGAGTAGTGGCTTCACTTACCGAATGTGTATCGTCTTAATGCTGTCATTAACTGACCAAGGTCTAGTTAGGGGATTATCATGGCTTAATGGCATGACTATCGTCTTTTAGTGGAATTATCTAGTAAATTAAATGGCTGGGTGATTCCAGTAGTGTAGTCAATCAGAATTAGTGGCAGTCCTAAATCAGTTTGCTTGGTTTTGTATCCCTGCCCTAAATTTTCCTACTGCCATAATGTCAGCGATCGTCTTTATCGTGTTACAGGTTGAAGGGAGATTGAACTTACTTAAGCTAGAGCCTCATTATCTCAGTTTCGGGTTCGCAGCTCCTCTTGAAATCTTTGGTTTCTATAGGCGATATGTTTCTTACTGTCTCATTTTTATGGAATTATGTAATGTGTATCTTCACGCCCATATCCCCGAAGAGGTAGGCAGAGGCACAACCAGGGCACCCACGACTAGGCGAAGATACTAAGTTTTATGGAATTAGACAGCGAAAATGGTATGACACAGCTGATGATGGTAGGAGACAAATGGGAAGTATAGAAATAGGTGGTCGAATACGATCATGTGGACGAGGTGTTCGGCATATTGTGCAAGTCTACCAGCTGCCCTAATCTACGGACCAGAACATGATACTGCTAAGGCGGCAGACGGTACGGGGATGAAGCCCTACCAGGGTTAATTGCTGCACAGCACTAGTTATTCAAGTTAGCACTTTAGTTATTGTTGAAAAATTAGACTTATTGAATAGTAAACAAGTAGAAACTTTATGCATTTTTTAAAAATTGGCTAACAAGTTGCTAACCTCGCGGTTTTTACAACTTCATCGGACTACGAGGTTTAGGCATTGCGTTAGAGCGATGATAAGTGTGCCAATCACATTGATACGTGGTGCTCCTACATCACACCTTGTGTCACACCTTATACTCCTGGTATTGCCAATGTCCATGAGCAGCGGTAATCACTTACAACCAGTCAAGTGCCTTCTCTTCTATAAAAAAACTAGGATTCCCATATCGCCTGAATGACAAGATATCAAAAATACGTGATAAATAAATGTTTGGAATATTGTTGAAAAAGTTAATTGGAACCATCAACCAATGTTATTTTTTTCATAACAGGTACCCACGTCATGAGTTATGACAAAAATGACATTTGCATTCACGTTAAACTATTCATATATCATCCATTTTCAGCTGTTAAAGGAAAAATAAGGAGTTAACAAAATGACTTCAGAAATAAATCTGGCTTAAGACAGAGAAAAATACGTGTGTAAGGTGTAAAGTATACATTTAACAAATTAAAAACGAAAGAACCTTTTCATATTTCATGTTTATTTAGTTATTTAAGCAAGCAAATTTCCTAACTTGGGAAAAATATAATAAAATATTAGAATGAAAGATTCAGTATGTCTTAAGAGGTGAAATTGATTTAAAAAAGCATTGAGTTTTGGCGCCATCGTGAATGAAGATGGTCGTATTTTTTCATTCATAATTATAAATATCGTGTTTAGATGAGTGAAATTAGATAATTTAGGTGGAAATTAGTTTAATTTTGTTCAGTGAAAGTGCACAAATGAAGTAAACATGAAGAAATTAGTGTATCGTGAATTTCCTCGCTGCCGCTAATCTCCCAAAGTGAGCTTGTGTAAAGTGATCACCGCTTTACTCAAGACCCTGACGTGACTTTGTAAATAGTGACTAATGACTGATACGGAAGACATGTGACTAATGACTGTATAAGAATTAATTAATACGGAAGACGTGGCAGCATGGCCTAAAGGTCTTAGCCGGCCCCAGAAAGGGGCAAATTAACCTAAAAATATTTTGGAGTTTTGGCGCCATCGTGAATGAAGATGGTCGTAATTTTTTCACAATTATTGAATTGAGTGTAAATTATGAGCAAAATTGGTTGATTAAGGTGGGAATTAGTTAAATTTTGTTCAGTGAAAGTTCATAAATTAAATAATCATGAACTATACACTGATTGTATCGTGAATTTCCTCGCTGCCGCCAAATCTCATAGACGAGCTTGTGTAACGAAACCACCGCTTTACTCAAGACCCAGACATGACTTTGTAAATAGTGACTAAGGACTGAAATAAAGAATTAATACAGAAGACATGGTTGCATGGCCTAAAGGCTTTTACCTGCCCCACAAAGGGGCAAATTAATTAGCAAAAACAACATAAAAAAATTGTCAACATAAAAAGTTAACAATAATTTACACAATTAAGCATCGCAAAATAAGTTTTCTATCGATTTTTGATGGAATACAATAACTTGCTTTCGGAAATATGTAAGTACTAAATATCAAGATAACCGATCCTTACACCGTCACTAAAACCATGTAGGGGCATGTGTTATGTTAAGGTTAGAGATCAGCTTCGAAGTAGTTTACTTCATCTCTACTCCATCCTTAACAATAGGGAATTAGTGTAATGTCAAGTTCAACCATGGTGTAAAGTTAGACTCACTGTAATCTACGTTTATTAATAAGACGACTAGCTAGACGAATAAAGTAAGAGTTCATGAAAGTTTGATATTCCAATCACAAGACATTAACGCACCTAAAACATATATGGCAGTGGTGCCTATACTTTATGCTGTAAAAATTGATAGCTTTATTTTTATGTAATATTTTTTTATTATCTATTAGCGTATCTAATAACGCGTATTTATATTATCATTTAGGTATTTTTATCGTGTAACCATAAGTAATTATTAGCAGTTTTCCATAGTTTCTTACTATTTACACACATTTGTAGATAAAAAATATTCGAAATTCGAAAATAAAATCTTGTGGTGGCGGTACTAACTGGCTTGACCTCTAAGATCGACCTTTGGGCACCACTGATCTATGGTGTCTACAGGCCATAATTGTCTGCTACCATCAGAGGAGCCGTGTGCTTGATCGCAGTGTTATCAAAAAAAGTTTTCTTTCTCAATTCAATTTCTCAAAAATGAAATTTCACTGAATAACGGCTGCTTCAATAAAATAAGTGAGTGTTGTTTATAAGTCGGTGTTGCGTTACGTAGGGTTGTGGAAAGTGTAACGGTATTGTCTCGTCAATCAGAGATGCGGGCCCACAATTAGCAACACGTGCCGGCAAACCTATGTGAATACCAGTTTATTTTCGTCCGCCGTCTCTAAACGATTTATGGATTATGCACACGACGAGCTTCATTATTATTTTATGATAGAGTAACACGTCGAACACGTAGACCGATCTTACAGAGCTCCTGGGGGCTCATTATGTATATCAGTGGCTAACTCAGAATGGAAAAGTGTACATCAAACAGCTGTCAAATGACGTGTTTTACATTTCCTATCTCCAGTGACAAGGTTGTCTGGCAGAGATCGCTCTGAAGCGATAAGACCGCCTTTGTGCGCCTAAGTCAAATATTATTATAAGTGAAAGAGTGTGTATTATTTTGAAAATTTTGGTGCATAATAAAGTTTATTTATTTATTCATTCATACAACACAAATACAATAGAGATAGTAAACACAAATGACGTCATTTGACAGCTATTTGATGTACATTTTTCCATTTTGAGTTGGACACTGAGATACATAATCAGCGCCTTGGAGGCAAATTTTTAGTTTTTATTGTTTTTCTTAACAAGGTACAAGGTCTAAGATCCGAACCTAAATCGACCTTCACCGAATTTAGTATAATAGAAAATATATTAAAAATGGGTTGCCCAAAAAAAACCTGAATAAACTTTATTTTATTTAAAAAAATAATTTTCACCAAATGTTGCAATATTAAGACAATTTTACCTTGACTTCACTACAAGTATAGTACAAAGTCGCTTCCTATATCCCTATGTCACTTTTTAATCTTAAATCTTTAAAACTACGTAACAGATTTTAATGCGTTTTTTTCTAATAGATAAAGTGATTGAAGAGGAAGGTTCATACGTATATTTCATAACCGTGCGTAGCCGGGGTGGGCCGCTAGTTGTTTTTATACTATATACCTTCTAACACATCAATGAAACCCGCGACAAAATCCAGGGAAAATAAAAAGTATTTTTTTGAAACTGGGACGCATCTGACGGTCGGTGTAAGTACCTACATGCTTTAATAAGTAGTATCGTCTGTTTGTCAAAAGTGCAGCGATTTTAATACTGCCCTAATAGCTACCTAGTTGTTTAACTATTTTAATAGGTAGAGCTTAAGTAGTTCGCTGAACTATTTTAAATAGAAAGCATCATTCTATGAAGCTGGTAAAATTAGATAATAGCTCCCGTTTCGCTATACTTTGCCTATTACGACAGTCGCAAATCAAATAATAACAGGATATTAGAAAAATACTCCGAAGAAAGTTAATATGGCGGAAACACGCATCAGTGGGGTCTATTACGAAATTACTAAAATAAAACTATTCATAAATAAGGTGTCCTGTGGTGTTACAAGCAGGTTTATGTCACTCGACAGCCTCTACAGGACATGGTTTAGTTTTATTTGCACTAATTACTGTTTGACATCTGTTATAAAATCTATTAAATGGTAACAAGTAGGCGTATAGGGTTTTTGACGCTATCGTGGAAGAAGGTGGTCGTATTTTTTTCATTATTAATGAATTTCGTCCTTATATTGAGTGAAATTGGTTAATTTAGGTGGGAATTAGATTAATTTTGTTCGCTGAAAGTGCACATATGGAATAATCGTGTCGTCTATTTCCTCGCTGCCGTCAAATCTCACTAGATGAGCTTGAGTAACGAAGCCACCTGACCGCTTTACTCAAGACCCTGACCTGACATGAATTTGTACATAGTGACTAACGACTGTATAAGAATTAACTATCTTGTTACCTGGCATTGGCAAAGTAGTCGTGAAAAAACATACGAAAGCCATATTTATAAAAGAAGAAGAAGAAGTAGGCGTATGTACTGCAGGAGGCTTAACGTGGAAGTAGTTTTCAGCTTTGATTTTGTTGATTCTATTTATTGGTATTTTTTATGTTGGGATGTGAGAACCCGTTCCCCATTGACTAATCGATATTTATTAAATATAATTGTGTGTGTATGTGTATGGGTGTGTGTTTGTATGTGTGTACGTACGTGTATGTGTGCGCGTTAGACGTCATTTTATAAGAACATCTGATAATAATATCCCGTTGTTAAACTTCCTATCAATCGAAATGTTGATATGTTTAAAAAGCAAGCGAGATTGACTAAGAGAATTTAGAGCTCTACTGTGTTATTCAACTGCAGAAAGGAGTGAGACAAGAAGAGTCTTTCTCTGATACTGTACACTGATGGAGAGTTATTTTTTTTATGATATAGGAAGGCAAACAAGCAAACGGATTTCCTGATGGTAAGAAATTCACGCTGCCTATAGACACCAAAGGTGGTAATGGTGCGTTGCCAACCTGAGGTCGGGATGTTAGGCCTCGAGCAAAAGTAGGTTTACCGGCTAACTTACCCTCCGAACCGGAACACGTCATGACGTTATAGCGGCAGGAATAGGTAAGGCAGTGGTACCAATCCGGGCGAAGTCGCCGCGAAACTCTACCACCTATGTAACAGTCAGATGTTGTGGTGTTAGTGACGGTAAGCCTATGCTCGCCTTTTACGAACTGCCTGGCAAGGAAGGCAGATGGTCTATAATGCAAAGGAGCCCGGACCAACACGGGGTTCTTATGGACTGGAAAGGATATGTCATTAATACCAATTGTCAGAATAAGAATGATTATCTCATTTGCTGATGATGTATGTAGTTGCTGTTATGAAGAAGTCGACAAAGATGTTTTTATAATAATTCAATACTCACTTCCCTGTAAATACTTCCTCTTCCCTAAAACTTGATTTGAAGATGAAAAAGTTTTTTATGGAATAGGTGACAAATGTGCAGGAACTCTCCTAATTTAAAGTGACCTTTGCAGCCTACGAACAGCTATAATACTCGTACTATATAATAATGCCTTTTCTTGAAGGTACCAAAATTTTAACATTACGAAAAATAAAATAGATTTCACAATGGTGTAGTGTATAGATACATTTTTCTTAGTGTTGGTCCGGGCTCCTTTGTAGAATATACCAACTGTCTTTCTGCCAGGCAGCTCGTAAAAGGCGAGCATAGGCTTACTGTCACTAAAACCGTGACATTCTACTATGTGGTAGAGTTTCGCAGCGACTTACCCGGATTGGTACCACCGTCTTACCTATTCCTACTACCATAACGTCATTATGTGTTCCTGTTTGGAGGGCAAGGTAGCCGGTAAATTTACTTTTGCTCGAGGCCTAGCATCCCGGCCTTAGACTGACAACGCACCATTACCACCTTTGGTGTCTCTAGATGGCGTGAATTTGTTACTATCAGGAAATCTGTCTGCTTGTTTGCTTTCCAATATCATAAAAAAAGATGAACGCCATGTTCCCAGATGTCAAAATGTTGCAAGAAGAGCACGAGAAATGGCAACGATTAGGATAAATTAATTATATCCAACACGAAAAAGGCTTGAATAATGATAATTGTAATAATATTTAGTCATGTCAATAATTGATTTATTGTCATTAAGTTAGTCACATTGTATCAGATATTCCACGATCAGATCACTCGGATATTATCCGAGGGTGGTGTCAAGAGTCTCCGAAACCGGCGTGTTTGTATGAAAAGGGTAATGAATGTGAAGGAAGCCAGACAAATTGGTCAGGATCGTGAGGTTACTCGATACTCTTTGCCTACGACGTATGTGACTTGGCGTGAAGATATGTATGTATGTAAATAATGATGATCGCAAAAACTTTTAGCCATGTCGATTGTTTCATTGTCAATATTATGTTAATAACATTATATCAGGTATCATATCAGATAATAAACTGTATTTTTTGCCAATTGTATAATAACAATAAAAAGTAGTTGCCTATTAAAAAGTTTGATCAAAACTTGTATTTGTCATTAAAATATCTTATATTCCTTTAGTTACGCTGCCAAGATTGTAATAGATGTTTTTTAATCTATCCAAGAATAGTTATTCTAGAAGCTATATAGAAAAACATATTTATTTTATACCCTTGCTCCCACCTGTCTCTTCCATTAAGGATATGCGACGCAAACCAGTAGCGCTGGTGATTTTCTGTTTACAAATAAACTTGATTTCAAATATTATGATGAGGCTATTCACTGGTAAAAAGTAGATAATGAGTTGACTGCTTTTAAACTTAGTAATACTATTTTGAACATATCTTCACGACAAGTCCCTTACGAGATGGGCAGAGAGTATCAAGTGCCAAACCTCACGATCCTTTTCGAAACAAAGAATCCATATTATACCTAATATTTATGATAATTTTAAAAGCAAATATGTGTTTGTTTCCTTCTCATTTAAGTATTGATAAGTGCTAAGATAACGAATAATTTCCGTGTTGGTCCTGGTCTTCTGAGTAGATTAGACAATCTGCCTTCCTGCCAGGCATCTCGTAAGAGGCTAGAGCAGATTTTTTTTGTGATAATGGAAGGCAAACAAGCAGACGGATTTCCTGATGTTATGAAATTCACGCCGCCTAGAGACACTAAAGGTGGTAATGATGCGTTGCCAATCTGAGGCCGGTATATTGGGCCTCGAGCAAAAGTTTACAGGCTACCTTATCCTCCGAACCGGAACACATCAACGTCAAGCCCTGACGTTATGGCATAAGGAATAAGTAAGGCGGAGGTACCAACCCGGGCGAGTCGCTGTGAACCTATACTGCCTAGTCAGATGTCGTGGTGTTAGTGACAGTAAGCCTATGGTCTTCTTTTACGAGATGCCTGGTACAGAAAGGCAGATGGTCTATTCTGCGAAGGAGCCCGGACCTCTGCCTGCTTGTTTGTGGATATAGGCATTAAAGTACCACTTACATCGACACGTCGTTATTTTTATTCTAGCTACCTACAGCGCAATATTAGTCTTCTTCTGTTTTTCAAGTTTTAATATTGTCCATCATGAGGGTGGCCATCAGAATTTATGGTTTTGATGGAGAGTGAGTCTTATTACGCTGGTTTTTCTGTGGTGTTACCTCTGCTAAGTAAACATAAGTTTCGGAATGCCTAATGTTGCTAACCTCGAGGTTCTCTAATCGAATGCGTAATCTAATGAAATGCGTATTTGTGTTGTGTGTATTTGTAATAATAAATGAATTAAGTATAAGCAAAATGTAAAAATAAAATGAAAAAATAAATAACACTACAAATACTAGGAAATTATACTGAAATATAAAATATTATAAGAATAATAAATAATATGAACTGTATAATAGGTAACAGTAATTAATATTGTAAAATCTTTATATAAAATAAGTGAAGAGCCAAGAATCGAAGAATCTTGTACTAAAATACTTGCATGCCATGTAAATGGCGGAACATTTGGACCAAATTTGGACTTCACATTATTATTAAGACCAGATAAAACATGTGACCGAGCAAGAAATAAATTATTTATGATTTAAACAAACATACACCATAAATGTTTAAAGTGGTTCAAAGAAAAGCAAATGCAACAATAATAATTTCTCTATAATTGCTTAGTTTGCATGTAATACAATCTTGTATACCATTACATCTATAATAATATAGTAGAAGCAATAAAAAACCCGGCGACACCGGATATAAAATCAACACAAGTTCAATGCACAGGCTTTGCACATCTGGATACGGGGATAATCTATTAGCATAGAGTTATTGCGTAATAATCCAGTGGAGCAGCTGTGCGAGCTGATTGCACTCTGGTTTACAGGTGTTACCCACGTGGGCCTGCAGGGCTGCTAGATTCATTTTCCTCAACCTGCATCCAGATAGCTTGTTATGGAGCTTTAAATTATGTAAAAATTGACATCGGTCAGGGTTGTCAGTTGCAATTTCCCAATATTTTGAGTATTTGTCTAAAAAAAGGTGTGTGTGCGATTCACACACGATAGAAGTGAAACTTCAGTAAATAGACAAAAGAATGAGATGAATATATATATTTGTGTCTCTTACCTGCAAAAGAATGAGATGAATATATATTTGTATCTCTTACCTGTGGTTTTTCGGTTGCACCCGTTTGAAATCACAAAGATTCTAAAGAAGTTTCACTTCAAAAAATTGCTTTGTGTTATGCTGATCGTTCATAATAGGAAATGTGTAAGCGGGGATGTCAGGCTTGAAGGCGCATATTTACTCTTTTATTGACGTTGCTCTTTCAAATGATTAGGTGTAATTTAAAGAACGATAACGTTTTCCGTCTTTTAACTGGCCATGAGAAATTTCCTCGCTTTACTCTAGTAAGGTACCTTAACTCTTCACGGGTATTATTACTTTTATTGAATTAATCCAAAATTTTAAAGAAATGAAAATTTCGCCCTAGATAGGACTTGAAGCCCACGAATGCTCTATCCATTTGAACTACTAATGATTCAAACCAGGTTGCGAAATTTTAATTCCTTTTTTACCGTTTACGCTGGTAGCTATGTTCCATTGATACACAGTGCTGAGTATCTACTAAATTTGTTCATCGTTACAGATGAAATTCACATTTATAATGGACATAACTTTCGTTTTTCTCAAGGTAATTTTATTTTCTTTTGTTGAATACTATGAAAATAACTAAATTTGTTAGTCCACATGCCAATAACTGCCGCAATATGCCGCCTGTAGGTTAATTCTAGTTTGCTGAAGATAAAAGTTTTCTTTCTTAACCAAATTTCTAAAAATATAAAAACAACAATAATAATAAGCGTAATCGGAAAAATTTTTCGCGTGATGCCATAACCAAGGGAAATAGATTTTTATTTATAACTAATACAAATGGGTTACTCATCCTCAAAATGGACTATTGCATGAGTAAAGCGACAGAAATGGCCGGATTTCGAATAATCCACATATTTAGAGACTACTTAACATTTTTTTTATGATATTGGAAGGCAAACAAGCAGACGGATATTCTGATGGCACAAAATTCACGCCGCCTACAGTCACCAAAGGTGCAGTAATCTCGAGCAAAAGTAAGTTTACCGGCTACCTTACCCTCCGAACCGGAACACGTCATGACGTTATGGCAGTAGGATTTGGTAAGGCGGTGGTACCAATCCGGGTGAGTCGCTGCGAAACTCTACCACCTAGTCAGATATCACGTAGTTAGTGACGGTAAGCCTATGCTCGCCTTTTACGAGATGCCTGACAGGAAGGCAGATGGTTTATTCTGCAAAGAAGCCCGGACCAACACGGGGAAAATATACATATATATTGGTTTTATTACAATAAATATTGATTGTTACTTAAGTTGGCAACCCTGAACAGAATCGCAAAACAAGACGAACCAGTTGTTGCGATTTTATTAAGTGGTCATTGCATAATGATATGAACATATTTCATAATTATCGCAGTTAGTAAACAAGCCGTGTAATCCTTTTGTGTTTATGGTTCAACATTTTTTCGATAAACCACCCATACAATGGACTTTGTTTCTAGTACTCGAGTACTCGTCATGATCAGTTTGGTCTTTTTGCGTGCATTAATTCTGCCAAATATAGATTTTTCTCGTTGTCATTAAGAGCAGTTGTAGATAAGTTAGTATTATTTTGAATTTTTAAAGACAATCTGACAACACTGTAGTGATCTTTTGAAACCTGAATCTGAACCTGGCATTGAACTTTCGCAGTAGAAGCTTCAAATATGTAGGCTTTAAATTGAGTATTATCTGCAAAGATCGTGATATTTGTACATAGCCATAAATTATTCACTTATTACTGAATTCAGCTACCGGACACAGCGACAGCAAGGCGTAACGATGTTGCGGCAGGAATGAGTAATTTCCCTCCCAAGGGTTCTAGCCTCGTCGTGGCGGGGGGGCTGCGTAACTGCGGTCGAGCCGGGGCCCCGGTGAAACCAATCGGGCCGGGAGTCTGCCCGTCAGTACCCCTTTCAGTCCAAGAGGGGACACGAGCAGCGGGCACATTTGACCGAATTTTGGCCATATTTTGGCCCTTTGGCCCGCGTGGGATGGTGGCAGTACGGCACGCGGAGAAGGGGGGCGGTCTTTCCATGTAGCCCGCACCGGTCGAGATGAGGTTGCGGCAGGTGCGGGGTGCTTTTTTTATGACATTGGAAGGCAAACAAGCAGACGGATTTCCTGATGGTAAGAAATTTCCGCCGCCTAGAGACACCAAAGGTGGTAATAGTAACCAGAGGCCGGCATGTTAGGCCTCGAGCAAAAGCAAGTTTAAAGGCTACCTTACCTTCCGAACCGGAACAGTGGTACTAATCCGGGTGAGTCGCTGCGAAACTCTACCACCTAGTCAGATGTCACGGTGTTAGTGACGGCAAGCCTATGCTCGCCTTTTACGAGCTGCCTGGCACAGGAAGGCAGATGGTCTATTATACAAAGGAGCCCGGACCAACACGGGGCCTGTCGCCACTGGAACCCCGAAGTGAAGCATGCTGTGTCGCTGTGCGGCATTTCCCATGGAATATAGCTCAGATTATCTGGCGCCGCTAGGGCTGTGGATGTGTGCGAAAGCGGTTCCGCAGCTCCGGTACCTGGCGAAAGGGTGGACACCGTGGGGTTTTAGTCGGTAAGAGTACGACATAACTCGTCACTTCCCGACAGGTATTCATGAGGATGTCCCCACGAACGAAAAGAAAAAAAAGGGATAAGTAAGGTAGAAACTACAGATGTAGGTGATACATCTGTAACACTAATTAATGTCTGGTACTAGGTTTTTTCTTCTAAGTTTTTGATCCTAAAACTATTGCAGACAGAATTAATCTAAGCAATAGAGATTTGGGACTTAAAACAACCTTATGGCTTAAGATGTGTTGGTGACGAAAGGGATAGTAGGTTAACTGCGGGAACAGGAAATTACCGGAAACTAGCGTCCTCTAAAACCACACTCGGAAAACTTGACTTTGACATCTCAACGGGCAAATATAGTTGTAGGTAAGTTAGTTTACTTACTACCAGACTCTTACGCCTTGCAAGTAGCATCTCCTTGTTTTATAAAAAGTTTAAAAGAAGGAAAGAAAATGTTTGGTAATGGACTAACTCAACACACTTTGTCTTCGTGTTGGTCCGGGTTCCTTTGCAGAATAGACCATCTGCTTTCCCGCCAGGTAGCTCGTGAAAGGCGAGCATAGGCTTACCGTCACTAACACCGTGACATCTGACTAGGTGGTAGAGTTTCGCAGCGACTCACCCGGGTGGGTACCACTGCCTTACCTAGTCAGATGTCACGGTGCTAGTGACGGTAAGCCTATGCTCGCCTTTTACGAGCTACCTCGCGGGAAGGTAGATGGTCTATTCTGCAAAAGAGCCCGGACCAACACGGGGAAACTTACTTATTACCTAGAATACAACTAGGACTTTTTATAGTAAAAAGTATCTTCACGCCCATATCCCTGAAGAGGTAGGCAGAGGCACAACCAGAGCACCCACGACTAGCCGAAGATACTAAGTCCCACAATGTGATAGGTGGCAAGCCTATCGCCTACAGGGCACATTTCCAATCCCGACCAATTTTTTTTTATTAGAAAATTGGAAAAATCCAATTTTCTTTTTGCAGGCCGACCCGGGAATCGAACCCGGGACCTCATGCAGTCAAGTCCAACACCCGGACCACTAGACCACAGAGGCGATTTATACTTGCATCAAATCTAGAAAAAAAGGTCTACTTGTCATATCATATACCCTTATTAAGATAGCAGATTTAATCGTGAGATAATCAATCTTAAAACCATGTAAGGGACTAACGCTTGCCATTAGACGAGAATGAATCAGGCGAACGTCGCAGGTGGCTTTCCTGGTAGAAAAGTTTTTGCCACCGAGCAGCTGCCACGAAAACGCTAGCCCGTATGCCCTCTTCCAGTCATAATCTAGGTATTAATAAGCTGTTGCTAATGATAAAATGGAAATAAAGCGTTTGGTCAAAGGAAAAGTAATTACTTGTGTACCTATCCGTGCGACATACGGGCGGAGACATGTGCTGTGTTTGTATGGCCGGTGCTTGGTTTAATTACCTGGGATGTAATATTTCATTTCCTATTTATAATTTAACTGAAGTATATGTAAATACTAGGAGCTTACAAGCTACACCTAACCTTGTGATAAGAGTTTTCGTCTTCGTATTGATTTCCTTGTGATACATACCTCATGTTATATTACGAATACTTATTAACGATCGACTGCCAGTATGAGGCTTAACAGAAAGCATCAAATATGTATTTCAGGTGAAGGTGAATTCAGATGCCCTGCTTTTCAAAATGTATGTCAACAAAATAAATCAAAGTCCAAAATTTCTGTGTTTCTATGCAGCGTTTCTAAAATTGTACTAATTTGAGTTTTTTCAAGAAAACCAGATTCAAATAACTGGTGTTTCAATCTCCAAAAAAGTCAACATTTTTTGCTAGATTTGAGTGAAGGAGTAATATACACCGATGTGATGTAATTAGTAATTAGTGATGTCTATAGATAACAGTACTTTTTGAAAGTAATTCGTGATGTTGCATCACATTTTAAAGTACAGTTTTGTACAAAACTAGTAACTCAATTTCGTCCATAATGACGCTTACTCCAAATAGACTGGAAACACTTGCCATTATTATTTACTAGCTGCGCCCCGCGGTTTCACCCGCGTAAGTCCCAATCCCGCGGGAACTCTGGAATAAAAAGTAGCCTATATGTTATTCTGGGTCTTCAGCTACCTACATACCAAATTTTATCGTAATCGGCTTTGTAGTTTTTGCGTGAAAGAGTAACAAACATCCATACATACATACATACAATCTTTCGCATTTATAATATTAATAGGATTTGTAAAAAAATATAAACTTATGAACGAGTCAATAAACTCTTTATGCACAGTTAGAATAACAAATTAGTAAATTTTAAAATGTATTATCAGCGACACAATCTACAGTTTGTAGTTATAACGTAATGGCAGAAGGCTCGTCACTACGTTAACAGAATATTAAAGATAAATATGGGGAGAAGGACAAGTCAAGTACACGGTATACAAAGTTATCACACAAATTTCGTAAAAGGCGAACATAGGCTTTCCGTCACTAGCACCGTGACATCTGACTAGGTGGTAGAGTTTCGCAGCTACTCACCCGGATTGGTACCACCGCCTTACCTACTCCTGCCGCCATAACGTCATGACATGTTCCGGTTTGAAGGGTAAGGTAGCAGGTAGACTTACTTTTGCTCGAAGTCTAATATCCCGGCCTCGGGTTGGAAACGCATCATTACCATCTTTGGTGAGGCTAGGCGGCGTGAATTTCTTACCATCAGGAAATACATCTGCTTGGTTGCCTTTCAATATCATAAGTGTCAAATTTTGTAATCTATAATAATTAGAACATCTTAAAAATAAGAGAAAAAATTATTTTGATATCATTTTTAGACTGATTTAGATAGCACTTACTTAATTCGGGTGTGTGTTTATAGTGCTCAATTCTATACGTGTATTTCTAACCTAAATCCTCCTAAACAGCTGAACAGTAGGGTTACTCTTGAATCTCGATTTCATGCGAATTGGAATTTGGAATCATTTATGCCATTTTAGGTACTTTTGAACTTTTTGAATTTTCTTTTTGTTGTCCGACCCGGGATTCGAACCCGGGACCTAATGTAGTCAACTCCAACACCTGAAACGCTAAACCACACAGGCGAAAAAAAAGCAAATTGCAAATAAATTCAACGAATGCGATAAAATAAAGTTTGCTATTAGTCAAATGTTAAAATTCACCAGCATTGTGTTTAAGAGTACTTAAAATGACACACTCCATTCCAATTCCATTCGTAACTAAATTTACGCCGCCTAAAGACACCAAAGGTGGTAATGGTGCGTTGCCAACCAGAGGCCGGGATGTTAGGCCTCGAGCAAAAGTAAGTTTACCGGCTACCTTACCCTCCGAACCGGAACACGTCATGACGTTATGGCGGCAGGAATAGGTAAGGCGGTGGTACCAATCCGGGTGAGTCGCTGCGAAACTCTACCACCTAGTAGGATCTCACGGTGTTAGTGACGGTAAGCCTATGCTTGCCTTTTAAGAGCTGCCTGGCAGACAGGCAGATGTTCTATTCTACAAAGGAGCCCGGACCAACAAGGGGAGCTATAATTAATTATTTTAGTAATTTAAATAGATAATTTTATCACATTCTTATCTGCTTTAACAAATACTTTAATTCAAAAATAAAATAATGTTTTATTATAATTAAACAGGCATAAAACAAACTAAACACCCTAACAATTAATTGAATACGTCTATCTTTCCATCGCGATACTCTTTGTGAGTGCTTTAATGTCTTCACAATCGACAGACATCAATAAATAGAGCAAATCAGTTCAAAATATCGTTAGGCTTTTATGTGGCAGCACATGCGCTCGCTCTCCACCAAGGAATAAGGCTCCACAAAACTCTTTTCATTTCATTTGAATCGTTTGCGCATTTTGTGCGCATACGCATGATGAGTCAGAAGTACCTGGATAATATAGAATAACGGAGGCGCCACTTCGCATGCTTAGTTTAAACATTTAACACCTTACTAAAAAACTTATGCGTGGGTAAATCTGGTGTGTGACTTCACTTTTGTTAACAAAAGTGAAGTTTTAGTAGATCAACGGGCGCGTAAGTTTTATTAATAAGGGGCTAGTCACTAGATTATATAAGCTTTTGCGTAAGATGCATCAAAGTTTTTTTATCTTTATTAAAATAATGTATGCATTGGTTTTATTTATTTATCGTTTATTTACCAATAAATGTTAGTAATTTTGTAATAACTAACTAAAGTGAAACGAGGTATTCAGGATTCAGGATTTCTTTTGGTGTATCTTGTAAGTCAGCCGAGAGCTAATTCAGGCATTCGGTTGCTTTTAGATACCACAGAACTGACCATATCTTGGTATGTAGAAAATTCCTATCGGAGGTCTGCGTTGATTGCAATGATTATATCTGTGTGAGTGTATTTTGCCCAATAATATTGTGACATGTTAATTCTTGCTGGCAGGTGTGCCACATTAACATCTGGTTTTGCTATAATTTTTGTGGATCAATCAATCAAAACTCTGTTATCATTTAATACGCCATGTAGGCGCATATTATGATAACTTTCTATTAAGTCATACTTATTTACAATTTTACTGTCCTTGACAATTTGACTGTCCCCTTTCAAAGGTAATTTATATTTGTTCACTAAAATCAGATTTCATTTTTGTAAATTCAGATACGAGATATTAATTTTATAAAACAGAATTTACCAATTTTAAAGTCAATAAAAAATTCCGTAATTTATTTAAGTCTTCAATTTACGTCATGTCATGTTTGTAGGCATGAAGCTAAAATTAAAGATAATCTATGACAGGGCGTAATTAGTAGCGCAGTGAGCGTTGTCTGTCAGGAATTCTTTTGAGCGGAGACAAACACAGGAGTCTATAGGAGCGTCGTGGTTCCTATCAATGGGGTATCGTGTGTCGGCCACCTGCGTGCTCGGCTCTTTCAAGACGAGTGGCAAGCGCGGCTGCAGCGGTGCAACGGTGCTGTACATATACTACCTACCTACTCAGATTAGACAATATTCATACATGTATCAAAATCTGTGTTAGAGGTTTTTTCTTACAGATTTTGCTTGAACTTATTTGTACGGGATTGGAAAGCAAGCCATTCTTTCAGTTGTAAGAAATACACTTTGTTATAAAATTAAATAAAAAATTGAAAAACCCCCTACACTAGGACTTAATTTTCCTTTAAAAGTAAAAAAAATCGGCTAATCTCCCCACGTTCACCTTCCACAACTTTTAAACGGCTCAACCGGTTTTCATCAAACATGTCTAAGAACACTCGCGCATAAGAAAACTAAATTAAAATCACTGCATCCGTTAGAGAGTTATGATGCTACAGACTAACAGACTTGTAACACCCCTTTTTTACGTTGGTTGTTAAAAAGAGCTTTATTAATTTGAATTTGGGATGAGAAAGTAACCCTTAACCCGTAATCCGTGGTTAACCCCTTTGGAAATAAGTTTTCTGGCTACCAAATTGAAATACGTGGAAAGACTCGCCTGGATATACAGGCACCAACGCCTTATCTATTCCTTTCACAAAATGTCAATGCTCGTCACTGTCGTGTTTCGGTTGGAGGGTAGGGTAGCCGGTTTACTTACTTACGCAGGAGGCTGACCATCCTAGCCTCAAGTTGACAACTCACTATTACCACATTTGGTGTCTATAGGCGACGGCATTTCTTATCATCAGGAAATCCGTCTGCTTGTTGCCTCCCTATAACTTGAAAAAATGAAAGGTAAAGAGTTGGTATCTATTCAGGCAAGTAATCATAAGACTTTACCGTCGGTCACGGTAATGGTATTTAAGTTGTTTTGTGTTTGTGGTCAGTCAATCGCAATCAGCCTTAATTATAAACCATTGGGTTTCAAAGACATGGATGGTGGAATGGCCATTTCAACCATCCCAGCTCTCTCCAGAAATCCGGCAGTACCTGCAAGTTACCTGTGATTTGCTGTATAGTCCCTGGCCCTCCGAGGTGCTGATCCCATTGCTTTGCCACAGCCTTGTACTTTAGTAGTATCTGATGCAGCGTTAGATCTTCCTCGTTGTATGTTCGTCATAGAGAAAGTCAGTGAAACCAATCATGTGAAGATGCCAGTGTAGTTAACAGTTAAGTATCTGTTAAAATACATACAACTTTCCGTAGATCTTCTGTAGATCAGTTTTAGATGCGCAGAACTGTATCAATTTATTTATGAGTCACATCGAGATGGTTTGAATTCCTATATGCAGGCATCTTATCAAGATGTATAATAAATAGTTTAGGATTTTAGAGTAACAGTTTGAACGATCCGATTCCAATCCGGTGGTAGTTTAAAAAATGTCGACGCGCACAAATACCACTTGTATGGTTCATGTGAAAAAAAAACGACATAAGCAAAAAAAGTCGGACTTTAATAATGGTAAGAAACAGAGATATAACCAACAAATGTAAAATACCAAATATAATAATTGTGTATTGTCACGTTGTGACTCTCACGTCCTTTTGGTTGGAAACCTACTGTGCAAACCGGAACTTGAATATACTCTATTTTTTTAAATTGAGTACCAAAAACATATTCTGCATTGCTATTGGTCCACGTAATCAACATAAAGCTCATTTTAAACAATCAGAACGCTTTGTACTCATTGTCAAATTATAAAGCCGCGATCTGATTGGTTGAAATGAACTTAATACTCGTTTGTTAAAATAAACAGACCATAGAAGCGTGCCACGATTAGGGAATGCAATCCCGACTCGAGATTGTAAAATCGAGATCCCTCGAGATTAGAAATCTCAATCCCGCGGGATCCCGAAATTTTCGGGATCTCGTCAAGTTTAAAAAAATAATCACTTTGCTGAATATAATAATAACTGCTTCTTTGTGATAGTGAGGGTAAATAAAACAAAATTTTATTTTAAAGAAATCAAAAGCCTTTATTTATCCTCTAATGTTACTAACTACACAATCAACAATTTTATTACATGAACATAATAAAAAAAAGTAGGTATAGCTCAAGGACATTAAAAAAGTAGTTATGGGTGATTTTGAAAGTAACTTCTTAAAAAACAAAGTGTATCAAGGGTACTATCTGCTAACCGGCATCTAATGTCTGTTGCAAAGTAGTCAGTTATCTGCAAACTGCAAAAATCTCCCTCTTTGTTCCTCCACACTCAAATAAATCCATTTCTTTTTTTATGTAAGCTTGTAAAGGGCGTAAAAGGACTTTTGGACGAAATGCAACGTAGGTTCGGATATGAGTAGCATCGCTGACCATTGCCGCCCAATCCCGTCAATCTCGATCGGGATCTCGTCATATTATGCCTCGGGATTGATCCCGACAAACCACACG
>NJDD01003155.1:1214-17593 GCA_002245505.1 Calephelis nemesis
TCAGGTGTTTACCGCAAAAACTTTTAACTGGCGACATAAAAGACCGTAGACGGCAAGTTAAATTTTATCATTTTGTAAACAAGCCCTCTGAGGTACGTTATGGCAGCTTGCTGGGTAGTGTCCTCGGACCTGCTTTGTATTTAACATATGTTATATTATATATGCCGATGACGCTACCTTTATTTTCATGAGTAAAATATGAAAAATAACATAGGATATAATTGAACCAGAAATAACACAGATTCAAAATGAAATATAATTGAACTTATAAATAAAACAAAATAGGTAGCTTTTTCCAGACGTAAATAAACACTTCAAAATCACAGATGTGAATCAGTAGCACGTAAGTACATGTCAAACACTGTCTCAGAATAACTGTGACTGAAACATTATCACACGTGACAAGAACATAAAATATCTAGGTGTTACCAGACACTAACACCTCACGTGGAAGGAACACATCATGAGTGCTGCCGATAGGGTGAGGAAAATCATGTGGGCGTTTAAAACCTAAGACACATTGGCAATGACAGGACTTTTGTTGTTACATATGAAATACTCCCCGTATTGGTCCGGGTTCCTTTGCGGGATAGACCTTGTGCCTGCTAGGCGGCTCTTAAAAGGTGAGCATAGGCATAGTGACGGTATCACTTACACCTTGACATCCTATTAGGTGGTAGAGTTTCGCAGCGACTCGCCCGGATTGGTGCCACGAGCTTAGCTATTCCTGTCGTCATAATGTCAGTGCTTATCGTTGTCGTTTTCCGGTTCGGAGGATAAGATAGCGGGTAAACATTGTTTTGCTAGATGTCTAGCATCTCAGCCTTAGGCCGACAACGCACCGTTATCATCTTTGGTGTCTCTAGGCGGCGCAAATTTTTTGCCATCAGGAAATCCGTCTGGTTGTTTGACATCCTACTAGGTGGTAGAGTTTCACGGCGACTCGACTCGATTAATACCGCCTTACCTATTCCTGTCGCCGTAACGTAATTGCTTGACGTGTTCCGGTTCGCAGAGTAAGGTAGGCAGAAAGCTTACTTAAATAGCTTAGCTGATTTCTTGCCATCAGGAAATCCGTCTGCTTGTTTACCTTCCAATATCATAAAAAGGTTTTCAGTTACAGCTTAGGGGTGGTGCTGCCCAAACATATTTAATGACATTGGAAAAAGTACAAATAGCGCTTTCAAAAACAATTTTCTTAAACTAACTAAATTTTTAAGTTTCGATCCCCATGACTTATAAAAATCACTTCTTCATCTTGCATGCCGCATTTTTAACCCATCAACGCTCGTCTTACATTCTCCCTAACTCAATTCCTAGACGTCAACGCCACTATTTACAAAATGAGGACTGGAACACCAAATTTAAACATTAACAGTTTACTCCACAATCAATATGTTTTTATATCAGATTTAATAGTAGACTCATATTGATTGGTGCTCAAACGGGAATATCATAGGTGCTCAAAGCATAGGTGCTCCAAAAATTGGTGCTCAAATGGGATTATTCCCAATTTTCATCCACTGGCATCGTCTGAATTAAAGTGTGGTAAAAGAAACATTGCTTATACGAGTATGTATATATAATTGTGATGCGATGGAAAAGTTTTTAAACTATATTTCTATATTTCTAACAATAGAAAGGCGCATACTCTTGTATAAAAATAACTCACACACAATGCGTGTATACACACACAGTATACACACGCACAAACACGCACGCACACAAATAGTAATCATAAATATAATTGTAGATTATACCAATTAATAGAATATAATATTTTTATTCATATTCACCTTACAAGAGGCACTTGTGACGAGTCTGTATAATACGAGTAATAAAACTACCAACGTTAAATCAAAAAAGTCCTTTTTATCTTTAGTTTCAAAGCCCTGATGATGTTGTAAACAGTGAAACCGGTTGGCTAGAAAGGCGCAGAAAGTGTTAAATAAAGTATACAGTGGATAACTACAAGTGTTAACTCCAAACAACGTGTATTTGATTTTAAATAGATAAGGACATATCTAATGATTTCAAGTAATTTGTGTCTTGCAAAAATTGAATAATATTAATGAAAAAATTGCAACTTGGAGGATGAGCGGTTTACCCAGTAGCACAGTACCCAGTAGCACATTACCTAATACTTCTCTTGTGACTAAGTAGCATTTTTACTAATTGAAATAAAATTTTCCGTTTTGACTCCCATGAAGTTTCTATTACTACAACAAGAAACAGCGTCTTAGCCTAGAATGTAAATTAATTGAAATACCCATTGATTGAAAAATGTTATTCGCTAGAGCCAGTAATTGTCGAATCTGACTCTTAAAGGAAACTTACCTTGAGATTACTTTATGCGGACAAGGATGTCATTACAGAGACTCGAATAGGTACTTAATGAAATTGAACAGAAGTTATGTGATGTACAGGAAGAGTAGGGGAATTAGATTGCAATCGAAGGCCATCAAAGGGAAAGTGATTGTGGCGAAGGGTAAGAGGAGAAGTCATTATCAAAACTATGGTAAGCTTAACACTTTTAATTTTAACAAAACTAGGAAACCTGATTTGGATTTCAATAACTAACTCATTTAGGTACACAAAAATGAGTGTGGTCCTCAAATTTTATGTATTTCCATTATAAGATCCAGAATTTGTGCTGATAAGATTACCTCGAAAGTGCGTTATTTCAAATAAAAAAATGACGAAGAAATTAATTAGGTTTAGAGATCTTTATTTCTCATTAAGAATTACAGTGACTTACATGAGAACAATATAAAAATAAAAATAAAGTTCGTTAATAATAGTCCGGTAGTGTAGTTAAATTAACATTAACAAACATAACAGTACAGAATTCTTGTAATCAGTTCAAACATTGCTATGATTATTTAGTAAATATTCTTACATTCAAACTGGATATACCTAGATGGAACGTGAAAAGAACTTCTTTGCAAGAAAATTCCTCAAAAATTAAAGAGTTTCAAACAAAACTAACGTTACTGTAACATTGATTGTTATATTACAGAGACAGCTTTTTTGAGGTAAATCTTCATCTCTTAAGACAACGTTTATCTCATAAAACAACGTCTTTATGATAATATTCATGACTAATCATTCATCACTAATTCATCACTGTTTAAATTATGCTTTACTCTTTTTACTTTATAATATATACACTTTATAATTTTGTTTTTAAATTGGCGGACCTAATCTAAATTGTAATTTATATATATCAGTTGTAACTGACGATCAGCTAGTGCCAACTTCTTATGTTTAAAAATTTGTAAACTCACAAAGCGAACGCGTACAAAATCGCAGGCAACAGCTAGTCAAACAATGAATCACTTGAATTATAATGCTCTAGTAATTTTGGGTAATGAACGCTTATCTGCTGAAGCTTTAGATTCTGGGGAAAATTAACAGGCGGAAAGTTAATGTAGGTTATCTGAAGATTACGGATCCCGAGGATTCTAATCCATATGCGATACTAGCCTACACCCTCGTTTTTGTCTGGACGACATCACATTATAACATTTAATTGTAGATATCCGATCACAAGACTGGATTATTAAATGTTTGTTATTAATAAGCAATTGAAAACCCTGTCAATGAAAAAATAGTGTAAGCGCTGTAAAAAAAAGTACCTTCAGGTCCATGTACCCGAAGCGGTAGCTCTGCCTACCAGGGCACCCACGACTAGCCAAAGACGATCCACAACATGGTGATAGGCTTGCCACCTATCGCCAACCCGGCACATATCCTTTAACTTATCCCAGGCAACGTTAATTTATTACGAAATAAAAATACAATTTTTCATCATCAGCTCCAGACTTAGTAGCAATGGGAGCTTGGTAGTAGGATCTATCCAGTAACAAAATTGTATTCAAAATCTTTTCAGAAATGACAAGGAAATCAATCATCATTCATAAAAACAACATGTAATGTATATAACATTATCAAATAAGTAAATTATTATATATGAATATAAAATATATAAATATGTAACATTATCAAACATGTATTAAATGTGTAATAGTGTCTTTTTTTTAGACGCTTAAAAATGGTTGAAGACAATTTATTATGTGGATATCAATATACAAACAAATGCGAAAAATGCCTTGTTGCTTTAAGGACTAATAAACACTAGCTGTTGCCCGCGGCGTTGCCCGCGTGGTTAATGGTCCCACAGGAACATTTTTTTCGGGATAAAACCTATCCTATGTGTTAATCCAAATTACCCTCTCTGTGTGTGCCAAATTTTATAAGAACCTGTTGGGCAGTTCAGGAGTAAAAACCAACAAACTTACACATTTATAATACGAGTGTATGTAGGAGGATAATGTCATTGATTGCCAAGCTCGTGCTTATTCCAGCCAGGGACTTATGAAGTCAGATATCTGTATTCCTAGGACTGTGTTTTATTAGATTAATCAATTAAATGAATTTTCTATGAATACTAAGAGATGAATGAATACGTATATCTAACTGTAGAACGATTTGTATAATTAGTTTAGATAAATTTATTTATAAAATTTGCTTTCTGTTAGGTTCAGAGGTCTTTTATTAGTTGGGGAACCCAAGAGGGGATTTTTGCAGTAACTCAGGCGTGTCAAATTAAGATGTGGGAGATACCTCCATGGTCAAGCACCTCCATTATGTATCAAATATTTATATAGAGGAACGCATTTAGGGTTGTCTGTCTAATTTTTTGCCTAATTTATACTCGAGCATGTCAGATTAAATTACGGCGGGCTTATTTGCATGCCAATAAGTGCATATTTAAATTTTCTGATGATTTGAACAAGACGTAGGAAGTAGGAGGTTCAGAAACTTTCAAAAACCAAGTCATATATGTTAATTGTCCATTACGGCAAGCTGTCTGATTGACATATTTCTGTCTACGGAGACACATTAGGGCATATATATCATTAATATTTGATGAGCTCGGCTATTATCAAGTGACTGGAATTGTTATTGTAGCTTCTAGACACTTAACGCACAGCTATAAAGTAAAATGTCACGTGACCTTTTTTACTCTCCATTATTTATGCCCGGTTTCTATAATCAACGTGCCGTATCCCGTTAGTATAACTATTCGTAGTTTGCCAAAAAGTGACAAAGCGTTGCTCACAGTTACAAAAAATGTTTCGAGTTAACAGTCGATAACGAACGACCATAGTTAGATTTTTTACTATTAGTACGAAAAACTACCGTTCGTATGCAAATTGACTCGTTCCTTAAATATAGGAACCGGGCATTAATCGACAAAGTGCAATGGGTCCCCACGACGCTAGAGTTATTACACAATTAGCGTCGCGGGCTCCCCTACTATGAAACTATACTGACATTTTTCTGGAATATCTTTAACGTACAAACACCATTATTGATATAAAAATATGTAGGTATAGAAGGTAGTATCTTCAGCATACCTACGGATGCAGATAATCTATCTGCAAACATCAATGGTAAGAATCTCCTATAACTGTTTCATTTTACATGAAAGAAATGTAAATATCAACCAAAACATCAACTCAGTTATGTCAAGAAACATGGATACCACGGCTACATTCAACGAAACGTTTTTATTTGTTTACTTTATGAATAATAATATTGAGAAATATATGAGGAATCATAAACAAATGAACGTATTTTTAGTTGAAATGGTGCGTACTAAAAAAAACCATGAGTTTTAAAAACCTGTTATTAGGAAAATAATATTTGTAAAATGTATTATAATTCTGTAAACACTTCCAACAAAGTTATAGATGGAGGAAACATTGTTTCTAACTACCGAATATTATTAAATTTCAATTTAATCTACGAATCCTGTAAATTAAGATGAATACAAACTAATGTTTACAACCAGCGTTTACAACTGTCTATAATCCTCTATGTGAGTTCTGTCTCATATGTTACCTTATATTATCCTACTACCTAATATTATAATTGCGAAAGTATGTGTGTTTGTTTCTTACTCCTTCTCGCAAAAACTGCTAAACAGATTTTCATAAAATTTGACAAACACATAGAGGGTAATTTCGATTATAATCTATAATTGGTATTGTCGGTACTTGGTGGAATTCCTTGTATACATACGTTTTTGTAGTAAACACTTGTCCTGTACTTATCCTCTATACACTTTATTTAGTACTTTGCGTTACTCTTTAGCCAACCGGTTTCACTTTTTTTTGACTATAACGAGAGGTTATTTTTCCGTCGAATTCACATAATAAATTTTATCTAAAATGGAGTTGTTGTCGATTGTCTTTTTTGGATGCTTTCCAACGTAGATATAGCGGAGTTTTTTTATAACTACTTCACATAATATCGCCATGCACTCAAATTATTTTCTCAGTGGTATTTATAAATTAAATTCAAAACTATACTGCATACAAGTGAAATCAAGTTTTCAGCCTTTAGCCCATAAAGCGCTTTAAGTAAATAACATGAGGTTGCTATTTTAGTCTGAATTTTAACTTTATAACCCTGGATCGTATTAAGCGGCGCTCAACCACTGTCATACATTTAAGCCAATGCCAAGTACCTTGTAATCCCAGACATGTGACATAGTTGGGTTGAGTTTGAATGAATAACATATTTAATATTATATTCACTTATTTATTTATTTAATCATTTACTATACACAAAAAAATTATAAATAAACTTTAAAGCTAAAAAATTTGTACAAGGTCAGCTTATTTCAGAAAGATTTCTTCCAGCTCATCCAAAAAGGAGCTGATAAACTAATTGGTCGACTTAAAGTGGAAAGTAAAGTATGTAAGAATGTATAATTATTGACTATTCAGTATTATACATACATGTATTATATCAATCAAACCCTAGAGAAAAACAAAAAACAAACAATATGCACAAAAAAAGAAAAAATAAATAAATAATAATAAACTATTGAACGTGCATACACAACAAATATACTTAATCTTGTATACATGTCTGAGAATACATACAATATACATAATACCAAAAGTAACACAATATATAAACATTTGAATTAGTATACAAAAAGGAGTACATAAACTACAAGGACATAAAAAGAAATCTGATAGTGTGAAAAGAAATGCAAGCTATGAGAAAATCACAGTTTTAAGACAGTGATAAGTAATTATATAATATTACTAGCTGCCTGTTCCGGCTTCGCTCGGACGGTAATTTTTTTATCATAAAATTGAGATGTAAACTATCCTATCTCTTAAGTTGGATCGAACTGCACATGGTGTGCGAATTTTATTATAATCGGTTAAGTGGTTTAGGAGTCCATTGAGGACAAACATTGTGACACGAGATTTATATATATTAACATTGTTTAATATTTGTTCACTACTAGCTGGACTCGCATGCGTTCGTGACTGTCTCCAGTAAGCGCTTACACGATTTGATTAGAAAATCGACATCAATCGTAACGGACAGACACACTTTCGCAATTGTAATACTATGTGGTCGAATTTTTTACAAGTCCAACAACCAGCTTAACATGATCTGTACATTCAAATGTTTTCCTATATTGCACTTCAAGTTATTTGGTCACTTTATCATAAGCGTCGTTATGTGATTTTATAAACTACAAAACTTATGACTTGACAAAAAATAAGTTACAATAAACACAGCAAACACCGCCTACAAAACAAAAAACGAATGATTAAAAATCGGATTACGCGTTTTCTTTTCTTTTTTTCTTTTTTTTCTTAACGAATTTAAGCTCGATTCACATTTTAATTTTTACCCGTCTCCTACAGGAACCTCTTTAGCTAACGGGATAAAAAGTAGGTAGCCTGAAATTTTCCTCAGAGAACCCAGCAGTTTGTCGTGGCGAGACGTTCAGTAGATTAGGCTTGAATCGCGGTCGGGATAAACAGATATAAAAAAAATATAAAATTATTTCACTGCCCCTTTTATTCGGAACGTTCACAACATAGCGCCACCTTGTAAACGAAACTTAGGGGAGTTTGTCAAATAGATGCTAACTGCAATATGTATATTTTTTCTAGGATACAATATAATAAAAATACATTAACTATTTTTTTTATCGTTATTTGTAAAAAAACAGTTAAAGGGAAAATGAAAGTGATTTTAGGAAATGAGTTTGAGAGTGTAAAGCATGAAATAAGTTTCTGAATTAAATGTATTCTGAAAATGTTAATCCAGTTTTAATTTTCTTCAAAAATATTAGAAGCTAATCATTAATTAAAACTGTACATTTTGTCATAGTTTATTTTGTTAGTAAAAATTCTAAATTACTGAATAAGTAGCAGTTCGTAGTCATCTTTATATCAGCAAATTCTCAATTTGTTGTTTTAGCAGAAAGTAGGGCTTTCACTAAGCAAAACAACTTAAAAGTTATCTTAACGATTTTTCTCAGTACAACAGCTTCCATATTTTTTTCTGAGATTAGTTGTTATAATTTTCAAGTTGTTGGAATATATTATACTTTAATTTCAACGACATAATGATCAAGGCTAATAAAGCTATTGCAAATAAAGATCTTTCTTCTTCAGATTTCACATTCTTGATAAAATAGATGAAGTTGAATTTGATTTCTTATTTCCATTATTATTTCATTGGTTGTTTTATGCGTGAATATTTTGCTAGTATATATGTCTCCTTAACTTTCCGCTTTCGACATCATTTAGGGTAGTATCATGGGGACATAACTAGGACTTGCTTGCGCCACTATTCCTTGCGTCCTACTAATTATTAAATATCCTATACTATTTGTTTAATTAACATTGTCATTTAAGGTTGTGTCCAACATTATTTATTTTTACTTTTTAACAACAGCTGCCCGTTTGATTCTTTGATCTACTTTTCAGGTTGCTATAATTTACATAGTCTGTTTTTTTTAAGATTTTAACGCAACAAGAATAATGACCCATTGCCAAAACAACGTTTGATAATCAAATTGCACAAACCTCTTTTGTTAGACATTTCTGCCGCAGCATGCGCTGCGATAGTTTAGTCTATCACATCATTCACTTCGCTCGTACTCAATAGCAACGCCGTACTATTTATTAATTTATTATTTATTTATCTATTAAGTAACAAATAAGAAATAAGTTTCTTACTTTGGTCCATGGTAGAGACACGTCTATGATGCTGCGACGCCGCAACGCAAACCGACGATTTTATCGGCGCGGCGCCGTAGGGAGGTTATGTGTTTTGGCCCTAAATATTTTCAAGGTAGAGAATTTACTTTTCTACTGTTTTATTATAAGTTTAAATTATCTCGTTTCACGAGATACGACCAACAAAAATAAGATCTGAGACGAAAGCATTAGATGCACTAAGCTACGCAAAAAAATTGAAGTGGAAATGGACAGGTCATGTAGCGCGTCTCACAGATCACAGGTGGACAAAAACAGTAACCACGTGGAGTGGCCCGCCAGGTAAACGCTACAGAGGCAGACCTGGGATGATGACATCAAAAGAATCGCAGGTCCGCAGTGGATCAAAATAGCACGGGAAAGAGAGAGATGGCAAGCCTTGGAGGAGGCCTTCACCGGAGAGGGTTCCTGTTACATATATTGTATTTGTAAACACATACAGGAATATTAGTTAAATAAAACTTAGGTTATAAAGAATAGAGAATAAGTTGAAATGTATATAAAGTGAAATGTTTCAGGAAATAAATAAAGGTTAAATAATAATAATAATGAAAAATTAGCCCGTGCAAACTAGGGTTTCTATCTAGTAAATATAATAAATGACGTTGGTGTTTAACCTGCGTTTTAACTTTATAACGTGGGGATGACAGTAAGCGGCCTCGACGAGTGTCATAAATTTAAAACTACTAAAGTACCCCGTAATCCCAGAGACATGACATAGTTGGGTTGAGGTGAATGAAATGAAACAATTTTGTTGTGAATAACTAAATTATTTTTGTTATTCAACCGTCTCGTTGGTCGAGGGGCTGGCAGACATAACTTCATTGATCAACCACTAGACTCGGGATCGATTCCCGACGGGGGCAAGCTTTTCTGTTATAAAGTCTGCATTTCCGGGTCTGGGTATTTTTTTAATTTATTCTCGTATCTGTTTAAGTATTTATATGTATTGTATCGTTGTCTAATAACCTTAAAACAAGAATAATTCGCTTTTTTTGGGGTTAGATTAATTTTATGTAATTTCAAATTTACTTCTTTGTTCAGTTTCAATTATTTAAGGGTGTTTAATTTAATAGCAAAGTAAAGAGTATTGTAAGAGTGTGGAAATGAGAGGCAACTTATCTTCCCGCCCGTATTCTCGTACAGGTAGGCAGAGGTACAACCAGGGCACCCACGATTAGCCGTAGACTCAAATTTCCACAGTGTGATAGGTGGCAAATCCATCGGTAACCGGGCATATATCCAATTCCAAGCAACGCTGTTTTTATTAAGAAATTGAAAATTGTTACAAAACTCTAAGAAAATCGATCCTAGGATGTCATGAAATCAAGTCAAGCACGGGACCGCTATGCTCGAGAGTATGCTCACGACTCGAAGTCGTAGACCAAGGTACAAGTCCCACAATGTGATAGTTGGCAATCCTGTCGCTAACCGGTCACATATCTAATCCCAAAATCAGCAACATTTTTTTTATTAAAAAATTGAAAATACATATTTTCTAATTTTTTTTGCCCGACCCGGGGATTGAACCCGGGATTTCAAGAAGTCAAGACCCACGCCGGACTACTAGACCACAGAAGCGACCGCTAGACTAAAGTAAAAATATTATTGTCAAATTCAAGTGACAGAAATTTGTAATAATAATAGTGAGTCATATGGTAGTAAAACCAGCACATTAATAAAAATATGAAATATTGAGTTATCAACTGCGTAAGTTAACAAAAATAGGAACATTGATGAAAATAATTAGCTAATCTACGATAGCCTAGTAATATTCCCCGTATATAATTTATGTCCCTTTTGCTTGAGCAAAACTGGGGTTCCAGCTGGTAAGCTCGGCTCTTAGCGTACCTAAATTAAATGATTTTGTTATTTTAATCTGCATTAACTTTGAACGGGATGACACTAAGCGCGTCGAGTGTCATACATTTAAGCCAACACAAAGTACCTCGTAATCCCAGAGATGTAGCGTAGTTTGAGTTCAACGAAATGAAACAATTTTGCTTTAAATAATAATTTTATGAATGCAATTTCAAATGTAATGTAGTGACATTACAAAAGTTTAGGTTGGATAAGTTTTTATCAAAAATCCGGTCAAGTGCGATTCGGACTCGCGCTACTAGGTTTCTGTACAAACAAACAAATAAGACGTACGAGTATAAATGAAAATAGTTCACCCTAAAACACAATCGTGTTTAGAGCTTAAAGGTACTCTGGTGCTCAGTATTTGATATGAATTTCAATGTATTACCTCTTTGATGTCATAACGGGTTTTGTACCCCTTTTTTAATTATTAAAAATATTTTCGTTACATTTTTGTAATATGATGTAACTAAAAAATTACCCTTTTCGCAATTTCCCCTTCATCTGTGCTATAAGAAGGCGTTTCTTTGCCGAAGTCGATGCTTAAATCCAAATGGAAATATTAATTTTTTGGCGGAAAATTACGTTAAATAATTTTATTTTGATTCTTTAAGACGTTGCTTTGTACCAAATTTCAAAGTTCTGGGTTCACCGTACCTAGCGATTTATGGAAATTTGCGGTATGAACTGCTGTTAATTTTTTTACAGCTCCCAGATTCAACATATCTATGTATTTGAAATAAATCCTATTAATAAATGATTTGATATAAATTCGAAAGTTTGTTTGTTTGTTTCTTTGTTACTTCTTCACGCAAAAACTGCGAAACCGATTTGCTTTAAATTTGGTACATACATAGAGGGTAACTTGCATTAAAACATAGGGTAGTTTTATCCTCGAAAAATAATCCATTCGCTGGCAATGCCGCGGGCATCAGCTAGTTGGATGTAAATTTCTAAACCATTTTATAAAATTCTAAATTCATAAATTTCTAGTTCTATGTGTTTCTCGGGAAAAACGTCTTGACAGACGGACAACAACTTAATCCTTTATGAGTTTACTTTTTTTTCTATCGAAGTACGGAACCCTGAAAATGATTCTGTAACTTGCAAAACATACTTGATTATCACTATACGAGTACACTATACACTTTAACTTTAGTCGATTCTCATAGAATCATTCTGGAATGTAGGACAAAGGTGAAAGTTCATTTTCGCGCCAAACGTCCTCATCTAATGGAGGGTTTTGTGTAGTTTAATTAAAGAACTCCATCTGCTCGGTATTCGGAGTATTCAAATGTGAACGAGTGGTTAGAGGTTCAGACTATTTATTGAAACCAATCGATGACCATCTCTGTCCAAATGGAGGGTAGATTTAATTCATCTATATATATAAAGTTGTATAAATTTATGTCTGTACATTGTATGTTTTTGGAGTTTACTCCTTAAGAAACGATTTGAGTTATAAGGCCCGGAACGGAAATTTTATGAGGAGTAACACGAAGTTGAGGCGTTACGTAGAAAGAGACACTCATATATATCTGTAGGATTGAACGTGTAAAAGAATGAGACGGGATACATTACACAGCGTATCTCATTCTCGGGATCTCCTCCTGCGCGATACTTCGTAGTCTCCGTGCAGGAGGAGTCGCTATCTATCAAAATACTATTTGAATCACACTTCTAATATCTGCGATGATACTAATTTAAGAAGAATCAACATAACTAAATCTGCTGTAGGAGACATGTGTGCTGCATCTTGCAAGATACATTTCGTAAGGAGTAAACTCCAATCGTGCGTCGTAGCTGACACACACACACTTTTTTTTTACTTTTATACTAATTGATGAAGGCAAACAAGAGGACGGATTTCCTGATGGTAAGAAATTCACGACGCCTAGAGACACCAAAGGTGGTAACGGTGCGTTGCCAACCTGAGGCAAGGATGTTAGACCTCGAGCAAAAGTAAGTTTACCGGCTACCTTACCCTCCAAACCGGAACACGTCGTGACGTTATGGCGGCAGGAATAGATAAGGCGGTGGTATCAATCCGGGCGAGTCGCTGCGAAACTCGACCACCTCACTGGGAGGATGTCACGGTATTAGTGACGATAAGCCTATGCTCGAGCTGCCTGGTAGGAATGCAGATGGTCTATTCTGCAAAGGAGCCCCGACCAACCGTCATAAGCGAAACCGGCAGGCTATAAAATCATAAATTATAAGCGATTCGTAAAACAGTACAAGTGTTGCTTTATTTAAAAATAAAAATATTTGGATGGTAAAATTTTTCAAAATCGTTTTGACGTAAAAACGTAATAGCTCAAAGCAGG
Organism: Calephelis nemesis; assembly: GCA_002245505.1. Classification (NCBI taxonomy): domain Eukaryota; kingdom Metazoa; phylum Arthropoda; class Insecta; order Lepidoptera; family Riodinidae; genus Calephelis; species Calephelis nemesis. The sequence goes on from NJDD01003155.1 coordinate 14,515, forward strand.
CTTGTGAGTGATAAAACGCCTCTGAACAAACTACTTCTAAACTAAGCAAACGTTATGATTGTGTTTTGTGTTTCAAAATTTTAATCGGAAATACTAACATTTTGAACTCGTTGGTCGAACGGTTAGCATACACGCCTAACTCCACCAACCAACTACGACGCTCGGGTTCGATTTCCGACGAGGCAGGCATTTATGTGACGAATATAGGTGTATATTCCGGGTCAGGTGTTTATCAAATTGAATTTATTCTGGTATTTTAAGTATTGCTATGTATTAGTATCGTTGACTAACACCCGTAACACAAGCATATAATTTACTTACTTTGAGATTAGATTAATTTTTACAACTTGTCCAAGGATATTCATCACTAATATGCTAGACTAAAAAACCCGTAAGGCACTTGGAGTTAAGTAAATAAGAGACAAACCCAAAACTACTTGCTTGCCTCTGTGGTCTAGCGGTTCAATTGTTGGACTTGACTGCATGAGGTCCCGGGTTCGAATCCCGGGTCGGGCAACAAAAAGAAAATTGGGTTTTTTCAATTTCCTGATTAAAAAAAACGTTGCTCGGGATTGGATATGTGCCCGGTTGGCGATAGGCTTGCCACCTATCACATTGTGGGACTTAGTGTCTTCGGCTAGTCGTTGGTGCCCTGGTTATGCCTCTGCCTACCTCTTCGGGGATTATGGGGATGAAGACACTTGCTTATCAATCACATTGGATAACAAAAAATGATGTTCTTTTATGACATTGGAAGGCAAACAAGCAGACGGATTTCCTGACCGTAAGTTCCTGAATTCACACCGCCTAGAGACACCAATAATTTAAACGCAGTAAAACTACAAAAAACCGACTTCAAATTTGGAACATATGTGGTTTTCTCATGAATGCTAATGTAGATCTGGACCAAATTATAATAGGACTACCGTGGGAATTTAGGCTTTCAATTAAAAAAACAATTTTGAAAATCCGTCCACAAACACCGGAATAATCGAGTAACATTCATACAAAAAAAACATACGGGGCGAATTGAGGACCTCTTCCTTTTTTCGTCGATTGAAAAAGGTGCCAGCGAAAACCCTACCTTTGTCTGTTTTGAAAGTTTACGATGATACTCGTACAAAACATTTGCAGTAGAATCTATGCGAATACCGGAAATTGTAACATAAAAAAGTAACTTTGCAAAGACAGATCGTGGAACTTGTGACAAAGTAAATTCTCTCAATATTTTATTTATCTAAATATGAAAGTTTGTTTTTCGGGAAAACTCTAAAAAAACAGAATTCGATGAACAAACGTGTTATTACATTAAAAAAATAACTTTACAAATCGTTGTTTTTCATAGCTGACTGCTTATACGTATGTCTACTCACGCGATGGAAAATAAAGAAGGAGTCAAAGAAGCATACTCGTATTAATTTAGGAGACGCATTTATCTTTTTTTTTTTTAATATTTGAAAAAGTATCTTCATATAAATATTCCCAAACCTGTAGGCAGAGGCACAACCACCTCGACTAGCCGAAGACACTAAGTCCCACAATGTGATAGGTGGCAAGCCTATCGCCAAAAGGGCACACATTCATTTTCGAGCAATAACTTTTAATAGGAAATTGGAAAAACCACATTTTTTTTGGTAGCCAAACCCGGGAATTGAACCCGGGACCCCATGAAGTCGAGTCCAACACCTGGACCGCTAGACCACGGAGGCAATTAATAAAATAGTTAAATTATAGTTATAGTACTCGTATTACCTACAACAAAAATATCCTTTAAAGCGGACAGTTCCAGCTCAAATAACAAAATAAGTAAATCTTTCAGTCATTAAACTTTTGACCGCCTCGTTGGTCGAGAGGCTAGCATACACGCTTAAGCCCACTGTCCAACGAGACTCGGGTTCGATTCTCAACGGCGGCTGTCATTTGTGTGACGAAGATGTAAATATCTGCATTTCCGGGTACGGGTCCTAAATAAATTTATTGTGGTATATACCTATATTTAAGTATTTCTTATTAGAACAATTCATTAACATCCATAACAGAGGCATAAAATTTGCTTACTTTGGGGCTAGATTTGATTCATGTAACTAGTCCAGTGATATTTATTTATTAATAAAATTTAACTTATAATAATATTTATTGAATAGGTGTCGTTCTGTACATGCGTGAAGTATGATTTCATTCTTTTGTTGCAGGAAATAAATGAATTAATATCCATGGGTACGTCACACAAATTGAATCTAACCCCATAGTAAGCAAATTATGTGCTTTTGTTATGGGTGTTAGTCAACGATACTAATACAAAGAAATACTTATATAGATACCAAAATAATTTTAAAAAACACCCAGAACCGGAAATGCAGACATCTAAATTTTCATCATACAAATGCCTGCCCCCGTCAGGAATCAAACCCGAGCCTCGCGGTTGGTTGTAGCAATTAGGCATGTACGCTAGCCACTCGACCAACGAAGCGATCATTAAAGCTAAATTACAAATTAAAGCTCAAATTGATAATATTACGAGTAAACAATAAAAGAAGAACCAAAAAGTGCAAGTCTTATTGCGTGAGGCGATCACTACAAAATAACAAAAAGACACAGGGAAGTGATTAGAAAGGTTAATAATTACAAAACTTTATTACACGAACATATTTCTGTTTGAATGTTTACTCACTAACTTTTAATTATTGTCTTAAGCCATAATTGCTGTTAAAACATTGTTATGAATAGGTATTTTAGGTATATTATCAAATACATTTTCAATGATACCCCACTATTATTATAATTTAGTGTGTTTTTTATTTGGTTACAAAAGAAACAAACGCATAAATTGGCCTTCACACATACATGATATCTTCAAGCCAAGTCTCTTACGGGTTATGTAGAGAGTATCGAGTACCAAATGTCTCGATCCTTGCAAACAAGCCTAATTTCCTCTCTATCTTTCTTTATATATATAATTCTTGTGTTCGTGTGTATGTCACTGAACTCCTTCTAGACGACTGGACCGATGTTGATGAAACTTTTTGTGTGTGTTCAAAGGAAATTCGAAAATGGTTTAGATTCACAACTTGGTTTCCTG
>NJDD01003155.1:18510-35527 GCA_002245505.1 Calephelis nemesis
GGACCAAATTATAATAGGACTACCGCGGGAATTTAGGCTTTCAATTAAAAAAAACAATTTTGAAAATCCGTCCACAAACACCGGAATAATCGAGTAACATTCATACAAAAAAAACATACGGGTCGAATTGAGGACCTCTTCCTTTTTTCGTCGGTTGAAAAAGGTGCCAGCGAAAACCCTACCTTTGTCTGTTTTGAAAGTTTACGATGATACAAAACATTTGCAGTAGAATCTATGCGAATACCGGAAATTGTAACATAAAAAGTAACTTTGCAAAGACAGATCGTGGAACTTGTGACAAAGTAAATTCTCTCAATATTTTATTTATCTAAATATGAAAGTTTGTTTATCGGGAAAACTCTAAAAAACAGAATTCGATGAACAAACGTGTTATTACCTTAAAAAAATAACTTTACAAATCGTTGTTTTTCATAGCTGACAGCTTATACGTATGTCTACTCACGCGATGGAAAATAAAGAAGGAGTCAAAGAAGCATACTCGTATTAATTTAGGAGACGCCTTTATCTTTTTTTTTAAACATTTGAAAAAGTATCTTCATATCCATATTCCCAAACCTGTAGGCAGAGGCACAACCACCTCGACTAGCCGAAGACACTAAGTCCCACAATGTGATAAGTGGCAAGCCTATCGCCAAAAGGGCACACATTCATTTCCGAGCAATAACTTTTAACAGGAAATTGGAAAAACCACATTTTTTTTGGTAGCCAAACCCGAGAATTTAACCCGGGACCCCATGAAGTCGAGTCCAACACCTGGACCGCTAGACTACGGAGGCAATTATTAAAATAGTTAAATTATAGTTATAGTACTCGTATTACCTACAACAAAAATATCCTTTAAAGCGGACAGTTCCAGCTCAAATAACAAAATTAGGAATCGAGCAAAAGTCAGTTTACCGGCTACCTTACCCTCCAACCGAAACACGTCAACAGCAGGCATTGACGTTATGGCGGCAGGAATAGGTAAGGCGGTGGTACAAATCCGGGCGAGTCGCTGCGAGACTCTACCACTTAGCAAGATGTCACGGTATTAGTGACGGTGAGCCTATACTCGTCTTTTGCGAGTTGCCTGCCAGGAAGGCAGATGGTCTATTCTACAAAGGAGCCCGGACCTACACGGGGGACCGAACCGATAGTCCCCTTTCTCAATTTCACACCAACACTTGCAATCACAATCTTTCTTGGATCTCACTATTGCTACTGAACATAGGAATGTAAAACATACTATCTCCCAATGTCTGTTTAGTCGTGACAAAGTTTATTTCTTAACCTAGCTTATTTTTAGAGTGAATACCGAATTTTTGTTAAAAAAGGGGCCTTTTGCATCGAGGGTGAAGCAGCTCGTAAAGAATTTCTGGGGTAAATTGTCGTGATCTAATTATCACGTCAGTCGTTCTCACTTTAAAAATAACCTAGTTTTATGACGAAACTTTGACGACAAAATTTTCACAACTTTATGTGGCTTATATTTCATAACTTTATTGGCAAATGAACAATCGGATTTTTGCCATGTTTTTGTCCGGAACACAGGTTAGCCGTTTTACTTATGCCAGAGATATCAATCAAATTTAGCATGTCATAATGCTCTAATAAAGAGGAACGTTACCCGAGTTTGAATGAGAGTCCGGTTGACCTATGTTTGCCACCTATTATAATATTGTTGGACTAAGTACTACCTTACGCTAATCGCGTGTGCTCTTATTGTACCTTTTCAGAAATACGAGCGTGAAGATTGGGTATCTTATCATCCCTGCAAGGATAAAATAATGAAAACGAATCTTGTATCAAAATCTAGTTTTGTATGTTTTTTGTTAATACAGGCGTCTAAGTATGTGTTTAAGTTTAAGTTTATTCAGTACGGTCGGTTCAGTTAAGTTTATTTGCCGGTTGTAGAAACGTTATAGAACTTGAAAAACACAAATAAGTGATTCTGCATTTTGTGAAAAAAGAGGTTGATTATTACAATTATTAAGTTTTTTTTATGATATTGGAAGGCAAACAAGCAGACGGATTTCCTAATGTTAAGAAATTCACGCCGCCTAGAGACACCAAAGGTGGTAATGGTGCGTTGCCAACCTGAGGCCGGGATGTTAGGCCTCGAGCAAAAGTAAGTTTACCAGCTACCTTACCCTCCGAATTGGAACACGTCATGACGTTATGGTGGCAGGAATAGGTAAGGCAGTGGTACCAATCCGGGTGAGTCGCTGCTAAACTCTACCACCTAGTCAGATGTCACAGTGTTAGTGACGGTGAGCCTACGCTCGCCTTTTACGATCTGCCTGGCAAGGAAGGCAGATGGTCTATTCTACAAAGGAGCCCGGACCAACACGGGTAAATCAACAAGTAGTAATTAGGTACTTAACTTAAAGTTTCCAGGCAATTCACTTTAAAAGCATTTCAAGTTAAACTTCTACCGCCTATTTTAGGGATAATGTTTTTCTGCACTTAAAGTAGACGTAATTTTCAAGATAAATTTGTTGCTAGTATCAGAGATTCTAGTACTGATCAACTATTTAATATTAACATGTGTATGTACGTCTTTTAGCAGAGATGGAAGGTACACCACATCACATGAAAGGAGACTGTGTTCAGGGAAAAGTGTGTATGGAGCGCTGGGTAAGCTATTCAAAGCGAATTTAAAGTCTCAACGTTATTGTATGGAAGCGAGAGTTGAACATGCCAGAAAAAGCATGAAAGTAGGATAAATGCGGTCGAAATGAGAGCTCTACGAAAAATCTGTGGTGTAACGCTTGCTGACCGCATTCGTAACGGTGAGATCCGAGAAAGAATGGGATTGAAAGAAAGTGTTGGTGTTAAAATGCGAAAGGGCTTGCTCCGCTGGTTCGGCCATGTTGAAAGAATGACAGATAAAAGATTAACAACGCGTATGTAGATGGATAAAGGTATACGGGGAGACCAAGGTTGCTATTCCACGATCAGATCACTCGGATATTATCCGAGAGCGGTGTCAAGAGTCTCTGAAACCGGCGTGTTTGTATGAAAAGGGTAATGAATGTGAAAGAAGCGAGACAGGTTTGTCAGTATCGTGAGGTCTGGCACTCGATACTCTCTGCCTACCCCGTAAGGGACTTAAAGATATGTATGTATGTACGTCTCGTTTCCACAATTCTTTTAACATATATATTTGTATACAAATGCTGTTTCTATAATGCCCCTACCGTACTTCTAGATACATAAATTGTCTCCTTCAGCAACAGATTGTATGGCACCGACCGACGGCTACAGAGCGATAAGACTGCTTTTGCATACCTTTTATGTAAAACTAGCTGCGCCCCGCGGTTTCACCCGCGTAAGTCCCAATCCCGCGAGAACTCCGGGATAAAAAGTAGCCTATATATTATTCTGGGTCTTCAGCTACCTACATACCAAATTTCATCGTAATCGGCTTTGTAGTTTTTGCGTGAAAGAGTAACAAACATCCATACATCCATACATACAAACTTTCGTATTTATAATATTAAGAGGATATAATATTTAAAGTATGATAGGTCTCACATTGTAACTTTTAAAGCAAATTAAATTATCAAAGCAAAGTTTCTTCATTTAGAAGAATTAAAACGATTTCAATCGAATTTATAATATTGTAAACATATCGTCCCTGTGGCTTAGCGTTTCGAGTCGGACTTAACTTCTTGAGTTAACCGGGTTGGGCTGCGAGAAAAAAAAGAATAAACGTATTTTAAATTTTCTAATAAAACTAAAGTTTCTCGGTATTAGACACGTGCCTAGTTGGCGTTAGGCTTGCTACCTATCACACTGTGGGTTTTGGTGTCTTCGCCTGGTCGTGGGTGCCTCTGCCTACCTCTTCGCGGATCTGGGTGTAAATATACTTTCTATGAATACATGAAACTTTGTAGAAAGCTATATGTTAAAAAGAATACCTAAACCCCTAATAAAAAAGCGGCTTTCTTGAAGTTTTGTCTATTGACACCAAACATTGTAATGGTAACCTCACCTATTCATGATACATCGAACATAAACAGGTATCACGTACGTTTTGCTTCGCAATCGAAGCATCATTTGGAGAATTCGATTGCACCCCAGCAAAAACGGGGGTCTTTGACTTTGGGTAAGTCTTATACGTTCATAACGCATTGTCTTTCCTGTTTTGTTACGCTATAATACGTCCAAAATTTTGACGGGAAATCGCAAATAACAATTTTGTTTGAATTAAAAGATAGGTTTCCGCAAAGTAACGTCTTCTTCTATCAACCCCGTTAATAGCTGCAATTATCTTTCATTGCTATTGTATGACCGAAATCTTACACTATATATGTTCAAATCAACAATGGGTAACGACATTCGTGGGTACTGACACTGTGGCACTAGCATTTTGAAAATACAAATAAGTAATAGCACTCTGTTAAAAAGCATTCCCACGTCGAATTTCCGTAGCGTGTTCCGTTTAATGTGGAGCAGCACTTAAGAAGAACTTAATCAAGATTAGATTTTATATCTCGGACGCAATGTGGGTGCTAATTTCAATATAGCGTGAGTCTATTAATATTCGGCAAACATTTCCGAAACACAATTGAGTCGTAGCAATCAGATTGATCAAATTGATTGAATCAGATTGAACGCCTCGTTGGTCGAGTGGCTAGCCTAGTCGCCTAACTACATCGACCAACCGCGAGGCTCGGGTTCGATTCCCGACGGGGGCAGGCATTTGTGTGATGAACATTTAGATGTCTGCATTTCCGGGTCTGGGTGTTTATTAAATTTATTCTGGTATCTATTTAAGTATTTCTATGAATTAGTATCGTTGACTAACACCCATAACACAAGTATATAATTTGCTTACTTTGGGGTTAGATTCAATTTGTGTGACTTGTCCAGGGATTTATTATTATTATTATTATATTATTATTATCAGATTTGTTTGATTTGTTTGAATTAGATGATTTGAGCTGTTATTATTTTATTAAGCCTATTTGTGGATATTAAAATCCAATTGATTGGTAATAGAATAATCTAGCAATAAGTATAAAACAAAGTTCCTTGTCCGAGTCTGTTTGTTTGTTTGTTTGAGATAAGCTTTTATAATTTTTATTATCGATGTCGAAGTAATTATCGTTTTTTGTAAATTAGTTAAATTTTGTGTTTGTTCACTGGTGGCAGAGTGTGATGCAGTTACTTGCTAGATACAGTTACTTTTCCTAAAAATAACCAATGCAACAAAAAAATATAAAATTACTTTATTCGTTTAGGCGTGATGGGATGACCACGTGAAATGGAGATTTATTTTTATTTATTAAGATTATATAAATAAAAATGAAAAACGTAACGAAAAACTTATAAAATAGCTCAAATTTTACTGAACAAAGCAAAGTTAGTTGACTGCGGGTCAGTGTAGAAGGGCTTATGATTGATTACCTTTACGATAGGGACGCAGCAGGACGAAGTTCCTGACAGCAATTTACCTGAAAAAGAAGTCTTTATTATTATAATAAAACAGGAAATTACACCCTTATTTCGACATATATACATTTTTTGACATGCAATAGAACACAAAGTGACAAACGAATTTCTAGTATCTTCACGTCCACATCCCCGAATTGTAAGGCAGAGGACACAACCACGACTAGCCGAAGACTAATGATCTAGTGGTCTTGTGGTCCCACAATGTGATAGGTGGCAAGCTTATCGATAACAGGGCACATGTCTAATCCCTAGCAACATTTTCATTTTGTTGCCTGACCCGGGATTCGAACCCGAGACCTAATGAATTCAAGTCACGCCACTTTTCGTTGTAATTTTATATCTCAAGAACGGGCTCACCTATCCAAACCAAATGTTTAGGCTTTGTTCGGACTATTTAGTAAATGGTTTATGTGAAGTTTGCTTAAAATCGGTAAAGCGGTTCTTCATTTAACACATTTTTTCAATTCAATAAATGGCGGATCATTTTGTTTATGGGTGTTTTTCAGTCAAAGTGAATCTTTTTTCAGATTTGGATTGTGCTGTCATATTGAAACTTTTTTCAGTTGTTTTTTTTATTTTTTGTTTTGTTTAATTAGGTATGTTCTTGATGCGATCATATACGTTACGATTCACGTACAGGGCCGCTAGTATTTTATACTTTTGCGTCACTAATACGTGGGAGCCTAAACTGGATTGATGTTTTATTCGTTTATCGAACCTCGGACCCTATCTCTATATCACCATACACCACAATAGACAGCGAAAAGAGCGTAATTGGATAATATATCCTTAGCAAAATGACGTTTTCACTATTTTTTCTTAAACTACTTTTTCCTACCGCCACAATGTCAGTGCTTGCCGTTGACGTGTTCCGGTTCGGAGGCTAAGGTATCTGGTAAACTTAATTTTGCACGAAGCCTAACATCCTAGCATCAGGTTGGTAACGCACCATTACAAACTTTGGTATCTCTAGGTGGCGTGAATTTCTTACGATCAGGAAAGTCTTCTGCTTGTTTGTCTCCCAATATCATTAAAAAATACGCTTAAGTCGTAATGCTGTGAAAATGTTTAGCCTATAGCCGTCCGACTAGCAAAAGTAACATTTTTTTTATTTTTTAAATCCATGCTATTGAATTTAGTTGAAAACTGAATTACAGTTCTGGTAGCCTGTGGTCTAGTGGGCCGGTTTTGCGTTGATTACTTAAGTTACTAGGTCCGATTTGGGGGATTGGGCAATTTAATTTTCTAATAAAAACGACGTTACCCCAGATTTGCTGAGTGCCCGGTTTGTAATCAATTTATTGTGGGACCTAAGTACCTTCGACTTTTATTGGGTACCATGGTTGTCTCACATAACCTCTCTCAGGGGTCCAGCCTAAAGACATAATTATTATGTCCTCTTAATCACAACAACCAATCTAATCCAGTTTATGGCCATTTTCAGGGGGAATTGAGAAAATTAATTTTGGGGAACTGGGTCAAATGTAATTTAGATGATTTTTGTGGTGCAAAATCACTGATCAAAATACATAATTAGGTACCTATTTGTTATTATAACCAATCTATACTTATAATATTACCAGCAGCCCCTCCTAGTTTTACAATGGAGGACAACCTTCTATTTTATTATACATATAAAGCTTCCTCATGAATCACTTTATCTATTTGAAAGACCTTATTAAAATCCGTCGAGTAGGTTTGAAGATCTAAGCATACATAGGGGCAAACAGCGAAAAAATGATTTGATTTTGTACTATGTAGCAGTTTACTCTGCTATGTAGTGATGTAATGATAAAAGAGCTGGGCCTGTTAAGAATATTCTAGAAATAATAATTGAGATAGGTTCTCTCGGCCCCCTCGTTCGTTGCGAGGTTGGCGTATACGCCTAACCTCCAGGCTCGGATTCGATTCTCAAGGGACACGACACACAGACGGTGGCAAACATTTGTGTGATAAACATTTATATGTCTACATTTCTGACAAATAAATAAATAATAAATATCCCTGACAAGTTACACAAATTGAATCTAACCCCAAAGTAAGCAAATTATATGCTTGTGTTATGGGTGTTAGTCAACGATACTACAACATAGAAATACTTAAACGAATACAAGAATAAATTTAATTAGCACCCAGACCTAGAAATGCAGACATCTAAATGTTCATCACACAAATGCCTGCTCCCGTCGGGAATCGAACCCGTACCTCGCGGTTGGTCGTTGTAGTTAGGCGTGCACGCTAGCCACTCGACCAACGAGGCGGATCAAATGTTCATTTTTCTTTGGTATCCAGATATGTATCTAAACTTGTTTTAGTATCTTTGACTAATAGAGTCGTTGATTAAAAGTCATAAGTTAGAGTTAGTTTCAAAGTTTGCAATTTGTTATTTATGTTTCGTTATTATTTCACTGGAATCCCGTTATCGTCATCATCATTTTGGACAATTTCGCTTGTTGCAACCAAAGAGATTACGTTTTAGTTAGAAGTACCTATGAAAAAAAATTAAAGTTTTTTACCTAGAGATTAAATATTTAAAACTTTAATGTATCAAGGATGAAACCTATGCATAGACTCGTAACACTATTGTGAAATATCTACTAGACATCACAAAGGAAAAAAGTCCCACGACTTATCTGTTTTTTCCCCCTCTGAAGATTTTTCTAGTCCGACCCAACCAACTAAACACCCGAAGATAAGTGCAAACATCCACGTTCGTTTTCACATAATATTTAATGGCACACTTGAAAAGTTAAGAAGCGTATTTATCTGCAGGCTCTTGACCTATTTCAATTCAGATTCACAAGCATCATAGTCTGGATTATGGATGTCCCAATATTTTTGTTTAAGCATTTTCTTTAGAAGTATATACTGGGTTATGTTTAAAAGTCCGGTAGAATTGTAATATGATATGAAAGTGCGTTTGAAATATTATTGCCAAATTTAATCACATGATATTTAATGGCACACTTGAAAAGTTAAAAACCGTATTTATCTGCAGGCTCTTGACCTATTTCAATTAAAATTCACAAGCTCCATAGCCGGGATTAAGGACGTCCCCATATTTTTGTTTGAGCATTTTCTTTAGCCGCATATACAGGGTTATGTTTAAAGGTCCGGTAAAATTGTAATATAATTTTATAAAAATATTATTGCCAAATGTAAACTTTTACAAATACTACGATTTGTTTGTTTTCTATTTCTTAAATAATACTAGTCATGAATCGCCAGCCTGTGCGTGCGATTTTGAGTGAGGAGAAACCAACTGAAATTTGTTGTTTTTGATAATTCAAAAGCGTTATCGATTTTGAACCGTCTCTAAAATTGCCTGGTCTTTTTAATGTAACCCTGTATTACAAGCAAACTGGAATAAGCTGAACTTCAGGAAATCTACACATACGAGTGAGGTGAAAATGAGTAACCTCTGCCTAACAACGAGAGTCAGCTGCCGATGCAATGCCGGTTTCTAAAATGTCTATTAACCCTTCTTTTGAGAATTCCTGATACCAATATTCAAACCGTCTGTATAAAATTCGTCAAAATAAGCTCTATAAGCAGAGCACCATCTTAAATGTAAGGTATCTTCACGCCCATATCCCCGAAGAGGTAGGCAGAGGCACAACCAGGGCACCCACAACTAGCCGAAGACACTAAGTCCCACAATGTGATAGGTGGCAAGCCTATCGCCAACCGGGCACATTTCCAATCCCGACCAACATTTTTTTTAATTAGAAAATTGGAAAAATCCAATTTTCTTTTTGTTGGAAGACCCGGGATTCGAACCCGGGACCTCATGCAGTCAAGTCCAACACCCGGACCGCTAGACCACAGAGGCGTAAATGTAAATCATAGTATAACTCATCTGCTTGTATTTGAAGTTTCAGTATCATATTTCTCGTAATAAATAAGTACCTGTATGTGGATACGTACGTATCGCTAATGAGATTTCAGATCCTTGAACTCACCAGGCGTGAAATATTGTCACATAATGTAATAAGAAAGCTTATGGCAATGTGCGTCTTTATAAGAATTACAAAATAAGGAACCCAACCCTTACACAAATGAGCAATTAACGTGTCTATTTGCTTTATATGTGATAACCCTGTCATGACCTGGTAGAATGTGAAGATTGGTTTGAATATGGAATCATAATAATATAGAAAACGACAATACTTCTTTATAATCTCGTAAATTTAGAGTGTGCAAGTGCGTCTCTGCATAAGTGAGAAATCGGTTTCCACTACCCAAAAATCCTCTTTTTCCTATTGTTGTCTTATTTAGAACGAAATGCGGTACATTTAGCTATTTATATATACAAAGCTTAAAATATTCGTCTGTATTTGAAAACCAAAATATTAGTTTCAGAATAAATAATATCGGGCATCTTACATTTAGAACTTTCCTTTCAATAATGGCTGTGTCCTGAATTTCGCCGCAAACAATTTCAAACCGTCAGCTCCATTAATATGCAAGTAAAGTTTGACATAATCTCGTTTTCAAGACATCCCGCCATGTTGGAGCTATTACGCGAATGGCAGTCTTTTTGCCCTTAAAATGAATTCAACACGGCTGACTCCTAATTAGGCAACTAAACTGGCCTCGCTCTGTAATAAAACTAGCTTTTATAAAACAAAACTCGAAAAACTACATTTAATAAAAAACTTTTAGAACAAATGCCGAATATTCTGTTTTTTTTGCATATCTTCATAACTTTTTTTTATGATAATGAAAGGCAAACAAGCACACGGTTTTCCTGATGGTAAGAATGTCTAGATATACCATAAGTAATGGTGCGTTGCCAACCTGAGGCTGGGATGTTAGGCCTCAGGCAAACCTAAGTTTACCGGCTGTTTACTGTAGTTCGTCCTCGCTTCAAAACTCCACTTACGCCCGTTTCCTGTAATCAATTAACCGTAATCCGTAACTGTAATATCTTGATTAAAAGTAACAAAACGTGCCGTAGTGCCATAAAATATTAAGTGAAAATTACAAGCGACGAGCGAACGTAGTTAGATATATTACTATAACTACAAAAAACTACCGCTCGTAAGCGAAACTACTTCAAGTAAGAGTTCCGTAGCCAAATGACAAAAACGGAAGCTTTATATATTTGTGATGTCACAGCTACTTTTTCTGAAACTTTAAGAACCATGCTATTTGAAAAAACACGTAAGTATATGTATTCTGTGAACTTTATTGAGAGAAATAAAAAAACAATAGTTTTTCGGGGATTTCCCATTATCTGAAATGAAACTCATCCTTTTATTCATCAAATACAGCGTTGGGAACATGACTGCGCTTACCCGATTGGGCAGCAACGTCAGGGCATACGATAATTAAAAGAATACTTTTATTATTAAAACATCTATGAAAGTACAACGAACTACTAGAACTTTTCTATTACATTACTTGCTGCTAGTGAAGTATTGTAGGATGAGTCCGACTTATACTTCTCCGCTTTTTTAAATACAAGAACCGGGCATTAGTCAGATAAGCTACACTCGTGAAAAAATTTCGAAATCAGTACTCGATTATTTAAGGAGCAAGCAATAGGACTGTCACATTCCAACGCCAAGAAAAACAGTGCAAATCTTTATGAGTAACTTTGCACTTTCCCAATTTGAAATAACGGATATCGATATTTGTCGATAACTATTGCTTTTAAACTAAGATGTGAGGAGGAAAATCCATACGTACAAATTATTAATTTCTTACTTTTGTTGTACGATTTATATGCATCATTGATATATAAAAAAAGTGCAACGGCAACAACGGGTCGGGCAACAAAAAGAAAATTGGGTTTTTCCAAATTTCTAATAAAAAAATGTTGCTCGGGATTGGAAAAGTGCCCGGTTGGCGATAGGCTTGCCACCTATCACATTGTGGGACTCAGTGTCTTCGGCTAGTCGTGGGTGCCCTGGTTGTGCCTCTGCCTACCTCTTCGGGGATATGGGCGTGAAGATACCATTGATATACGTTCTATGTATCTAGTTTTAAAATTTAAATCACTGAGTTGTAGGGTTGTGCGATGTTTTTTCATTCATACCACCGCCTGCCCTCTTCTGGCTATCTCAACTTAACGCTCACCATTGATTTGTTCTTGTTTAAACTATAATTGGCCAATATATTAACTTAAATGTCTTACGGCCAGTATCCGAAAGGCCAATCAATTTTGTTGTGCGGTTCAGTTCTTCATAACTGCTGTTTACCATGAGTTTGGTTTAAAATTGTTTACCGTTTCGAAAACTGGCCGCTTACTAGCAGCACAATAATATGTTGGGTGAGCACAGACGATAAAAATGTTTAATATAACCTTGCTGACTAATGTCAAGTAGATATATTTTATGGTCGCCATAAAGACCATTTGTAGCGAAATTTTATGAGTGATTGTATTAGACTTTAAAATCTGACCCGAGAGCTTCGGGAGCTTTTACGATCGCTCCACATTGAAACCCAGAGGCTATCTACACTGTACATAACTGATGATGATGAGCATACTGTATAATAATAGATATGTTCCACGTAACCTTTTCTTGAAATGACTAATGTGTTGCCAACTTTCAACAAACTCACCGGGCTTTATTTTACACAACCATAAGCGAGAGTTAAGTTTTTTATGCATACATTTGTTTAGAGAAGTCAATAAAATAATTTAAATCCTTGACTAAATTTAACTTTAATCATCGCTACTTTCAAGGTTTCCAAACTTAATGTACAAGAATTCATTTTAATGTATAAAAAGTATCGATTTGATATTAAAACCGAGTTCGAAATATTTTACAAAATAATTATGTCTGTGTTAATTGCTTTTGAAAAATTGATATCTTTAATGTAGTTGGAGATAATTAAATATATTGATTACCAACTGTTAAACCGCTTGTCTATCTTGATTATAGAGATTTGAAAATCACCAACTTTTAAATACTTAATAAAAGATAATCAGAATCAGAAAAACTTTATTCATATGAAAAGTAGCATTGATATAAATAGTACTAAAGGTTTCGGATTGCGGCCACATACTACATAGTTTAAAAAACTAAAAAAGACGCTTTGATTTCTGAAGTGAAATTTAGAAAATAATTTTCTAGAATTTTGTTCAAAATTAAAAACTTGTAAGAAATAAGGAGTTTATCTGAATAATAATTAATGTCACATTTAAACCTTAGGAAAATATATTGCATTATTTAAAAAAAGCTTGAAAAGAGTACACCTTGATACATAGCTATATGCTTTGGCAGACTTTTAAAAACTTTTCATTTCTGTCATACGTGATTTTTGTGTAACTTTATGCGCCTACGCTGCGCATTCTACTGAAGCTCCAAAAAGTAATATTTTTGTTTGGCATAGTAATGTTTTTGTTTAATCTACCCTTTTGAGCTACAATTCAATCCGACCTTCTAAAGTGGGTAAAAAACTCATAAACATAATTCCGTTACATCGATCGGTACTCAACGAAATTAATTATTATTTTGTATTTATAAATGTATGTTTTTTGTCTTGAATTGATACACATAAAAATATGGATACATTACAAAATTTTCCACTTTCTTGATTGGTTGAAAATGGGGAAGTGACACAATACATTTTTTAATTTCTTAAGGCGTTTAGTTATGAGGGTTAGTAATTCCTAATTCTCTTGTTTAGAAAGTGACTTAACATTCTGACTTGGTGTGAACTAATCCTTAGTCACGAAACAAATATTGCCAATGTTTACTTTACACAAATAATTGTATCTTGGACTTACACTATTTTGTTAAGGTTGGTACTGACTGGAGTTAAACAGTTAAAGGCATTTTATGACAGAAATATATGTATATGACATTTCACAGAGGAATCATTTGAGTAGTCAGTGTTGTGAAGATATTATATCTTCACAATATTGACTTAGATTTGACAAATTATGAGTCATGACAGTTTAAGAATATACAAATTTATTATTGGTTTTATATATTATGTAAATTTAAATGTAAGAAGCGTTTTATTATGTATTTCAAACTTGAATGATAATTAATAATTAGAGTTCATAATTACAGATGTAATTTTATGAAATTTAATAAGTATGTAATTTCTTGTGCCAGCACAGTGATGGCACTGGTACTTTTCTAAGCAACCGAGTCTGAAAAGCACCTACGTCAGCCTAAACGTGAGTCATCCGTGCCGCGTGTCCAGCCCACTTATGAGCAAAGGCCAGACACCCACATCAGTCCAGCGGCCGGCCGCTGGTTCAGCCAGCCGCTCTGTCAACCTTTGGACCGTTAACCGTCGAGCTCGGGACTTACTTTTTTCCTAAGTCTTGTTTGACTTTGTGATTTATCAATAGCACTTTCTTGTTCTTTTCTTTGTTTTTTGTTTGTTCTTTTTGTTCTTTTTTTTAAGAATAAAAGTAAATTGTAAAAGGAAAATAATAAGATATGCGTAAAAGATTAGCGTCGTTTCGTTAGTTACCAGTACTGCAACCACAACAAGGTTTTGCGAAGACTTTCCCATTTCAGTAGCACCATATTACTGACCTCCCGAAGCCGTAATAACGGTTTCTTACGATATTTTGTTACAGTTTTGAGAAAAGGGTAGCAATCTTCCTCACGCAAAAAGCTTTTTTTTTATCCCGGTCTCAGCTTATCAATACTTCATTATCATCTTTGATGCCTTTCTGCCATTCTCTTAAAAATGTCGGTCTGTACTTACCTTTACAGTTGATGTGAGTTTTGCGGATATTTAGCTATAAATAACATATACTTATGTTTGGAATTACGTAACAAACGTAACAGAGATATTCTAGCGTAAATATACAGGCCATAATGTATTGTTTATGGCCTATCCCTAGCTGAGAATGTGTAAGTTTTACGTACAAGTATAGAATATTTATTTAATATGTACAAAATTCAAGGCACGGGTGTCAGATACATGAGCAGTATTTGTATTGAGAAATCTTTTGGCGATGGAGATCTTACTATTTCGGTACACCAGATCTTAGTTATTTTATGAAAGCTGGAAGTTTAGGAATACTATGAATAAACAAAAATTTAAATATTTGTAATAATCCGTGTTGATCCGGGCTTCTTTGCAGAATAGACAATCTGCCTTCCTGTCAGGCAGCTCGTAAAAGGCGAGCATAGGCTTACCATCACGAACACTGTGACACCCTTTAAGGTGGTAGAGTTTCGCAGCGACTCATCCGGATTGGTTCCACCGCCTTACTTATTCCTGCCGCCATAACGTCATGACGTGTTCCGGTTAAGGGTAAGGGTAATAAGGGTAAGGTAGCCGGTAAACTTACTTTTGCTCGAGGCCTAACATCCCGACCTCAGGTTGGCAGCGCACCGTTACCACCTTTGGTGTTTCTAGGTGGCGTAAATTTCTTACCATCAGGAAATCCGTCTGCTTGTTTGCCTTCCAATATCATAAAAAAAATACATTTTGCGTGGTCATCGCATCACGCCTTAACGGATAGGTCGATTTTCCTAATTATTTTTTTGTTGTGTTAGTTATTGTCAGGAAAATCATTGTATGAAGAGTAAACCGGGAAAGTTCGAGAAACAGAACTTTAATTTTAAATAAACTGTTAGTAATTTTAAGCGAGACGAAATTCGCCGTTTCGGCTAGTATGATATATTTATTTTGTATAACAATTTATTCACTTTCGCCATTTCATCAGTAGTTCATTGAATCCTTTACGAAAATTAACATTTAAACGGAAATCAACAAAGTTTTTGAAAGCCGTTTGGACTTTCCCATCGTCGTTGATTTTTTTCACTTGAAGAAGTTATTCAAATTTAAAAAGAAGTGGTACTCTATTAGATCAAGGTCCGGGGAGTATAGTCTATGTCTAAGACATTCCAATTGAAGCTCTTCGAATCCAGTAGCCGTGTCTTGAGCAGTATGTGCTCTAGCGTTGTCGTGAAGCAGCAGTGGCATAGAGAGATTGACCAATTATTCAGCAGTTAGACTTTTCGTTACAGTTTGCAATTGCTGAAAATGGACGTTTGAGAAAACTAGAGAAAACTGTAAATCACGACCGGCACTAGTCCACCTCAAACTAACAAGTAACTTTACTTGGGTCAATTTTCGCTTGGGATAGAATTTGGCTGGCTTGCTAAAGTCCAGCCAGCCCTAAGGGATCTCAATTTTATCACAGGTAATGTATCTTTCTCAAAACCCTTCATTATTGTGCCGGTCAAGTAATGTAAAGCAGCAGTCGACGCGTGTTAGCCGGCATGCTTCACTCATTGTAAACTGGAGTCTCACGGGTCTTGTTATGTTCATACATATTAAGGCCCCGTACTCAGTCAGCCAAAAGAGGGGTCTTGTTATGTTCATACATATTAAGGCCCCATACTCAGTCAGCCAGAAGAGCCAATCACCGCGCTCTCCCGTTCCATGATTACTATGAACAATGGCGCTCTAAAGTAAGTCTTAAGCGACAAATCACTATTTTTAACACTACAAAAGTAATTTGAAAAAAAGTATAAAAACTGAAACACTTATCTTTTAGGTATAGTACTTATCTATGTTTACGTTAAATCTGGTGTCGATATTTTCACAATTGAAGTAGACAGAAAGCAAAAGCTTTCAAAAAAGGGTTAACTTTTTGATTTTTTTCTATCGAGCAAAGTGAAATGAATCGTGTTTTGGAAACACTAGTCTAGTAAAGCATATTCATGTTTATCTTGTGTATTTTTGTCAGCAAGATCCATGATTGCTTTGTATGAAAAAAAAACAGTAAACGGCTGACGTATTTTAACGTATATGACCCCTTAACTTTGTAAATGTGACTGTTCGCAAAACGTCAGTAAAGTAGCTAACAACTATCTCGATCCTGTTACCATTCAAGTAATTCGCATCATTATCGTTCGATTCGTTTAAGAGTTATAATGCCACATACGGACACACACAGACCTGTCGAACTTATAACACCCCTCTGTTTTCATCGGAGGTTAACAGCGTAGACGATTCCGGGTTTTTTTTTAAATCCAGTTTTTGTTTAGTTTTCAATTAGGTAGTTTATGCAGGACGAGACAAACTGCTAGAAAATTTACAATTGAATTTTAATGAAAACATATTTTTTCGTTTTGGCTAATTTACGAGTATATGCACAAAAGACTAATTTGTATATGCCAATATCCATTATCATAAGCTTTCTCGTGAACAAGGAATAGGAAAGAACGCAATATTGACTAAATTTATCAACATTTGACAACTCGCACAGATATATATCGTTGAGGTTATGATAGCAGAAACAGGTAATATCGCCCTCAACTTAATATACCGTGTGATAGCGACATACTAGTAATAGTTATGGTATTTAAAGGCGACAGTTGTCTATTATCATCAAGATTAGCAATCTCCGTCTTATTAAAAAAAAATGTGTGTGTACTTATGTACACGCGTTAGAAGTTATACTTCTTTAGCGTAATAAGATAAAAAACTTTTTAAAATTTTTATCTTTTGTCTTATTTTACATTTGTAGACAAAATGACACTAACCATAGAAATAAAGAAATATTGTGAATACAGTTGTCAGTTTTCACGCAAACATACGTAGATGTCCTTACTTTTAC
>NJDD01003155.1:51824-62771 GCA_002245505.1 Calephelis nemesis
GAAATACCTTTTATATTAACCCTGAAGGTCGATAGATTTGTCTCATCCCTAAACCGGCAATTATAAACTATATTACATATTTTATGAATATGTTTTGGTAATATAATTATGGTAATATGTAATACTACATATATTATACTGATAATATATTTTGATCCATCTTATTGCTTAATACATTCCTTGCCGCCTACGCAGTTTAGTTATTAAGCACATATTACATTCTTTTGTCAGACACATCTCGACGGAAAAACGTCAGAAAAATCGTACTTGTTATTTTCTTGGCGAAAAACATATTTATCAGCGTTTAGAGTTAAGAGTTAACAATTTAGAGTAACCAGGAAATAAAAAATGGCTATTGTTGTTAAGGTGAACCCTCATCGGGAGCTTTCGTTTGTAATGTAAAATCATATGTTTTATTTTTTGAATCTTTAAAAATAAATTTATATGAAAAGAATGGACCAATTTCTCTCATTATTTTTTATTTATGTTAGTATCAGGAGAAGGTTTCTTTACAAAAAAAAACTCCGGGAGTGCCGGCAGAAGTGAAAACTAGAATATTAATATACACATTATACATACATACATGATATTGTTTTCCTAATTTTATATTAAAAAATTGTTGGTCAGGATTGGATGTGTACCCGGCTGGCGAAAGGCCAAGTATCACTTGGTAGGACTTAGTGTATTTGGCTAGTCGTGGTTGCCCTGGTTGTGCCTCTGCCTAACTCTTCAGCCATATGGGCATGAAAATACAAAAAGAATTTTCCAGAATGACATTTTGGCTGTTCTACAATTATGTATTCCAAGATTCGAACTTAAAAGTAGGCTACTTCATTTTATGTTAATTTTGGTCAAGGTGATAAATATTTAGGTAATTTTCTAAAAAAACATATTTGATTTTTAAATATAATATTTACAAAATAATTCAATCAATTCATAAAATATCGTATATCATCATTTCCTCTTTATAATATCATACTAATATTATAAAGAGGAAAACTTTGTTTGTTTGGTTGTAATGAATAGGCTCAAAAACTACTGGACCTATTTTAAAAATTCTTTCACCATTCGATTCGTTACAATATCCACGAGTGACATAGGTTTTGTTTCATCCAAATCGGTATAGTAGAAGCCAAGTTACGCAGGTGAAGTGCGTAACTTGGCTTCTACTATACCGAACTGTTACTGCGTGAAACTGCTAGTAAATATATAAAGGGTAAGACACCAATTCCAGCATAATAACAATAAAAATAAAAAAGTCCCAACAACACCTACATGTGTTGTAGCTATGAACCATTTCGATAACGGCATCGAAATCGGTCTATCCTATTAAAAGTTATGATTGTACTGACAGACAGATAGACACACACAGACATACCAACTAAATTTTAAAACGTTGAAACAAAAGAAACAAATGTACTTACGTTGTAATAACTTATTCCATTTTTTCTCGTATCGAGCAGTTTATTATGACATAAACAAACATTCACGAACTCTGAACAGTTACATTGTTTTTTCATTGTCTTTTTCAAACAGAAATGTAAACGGAAGTGCCTACAAAAATGAGTCAAAAGCATAGATAGTTGTAAGAAATAACTAAACAAATTGTAAGCAATATAAAATGCTCAACAGTAGACCACATGTTATTTTTAGATATTTCCAATTAAAAATTATTTTATCTCGAAAACGAGTTACTTAAGGATACAAAATCCATTATTACTATATTGTTTAAGGAAGTTTCTAAGCAAAGGATTAAAAAATACCGTTTACTCGTATAATATATCACATCTTTTCATTGAATTCGTCTTATAAGCCAACCTGTCTGTTCTCATGTATTGCACCTGATGGTCAGTGGTGCCAGGTGTCAACGTCAGCTCTTTGATAAGACAGGTATTCATGCTTGTTGACTATATCACATAGATAAACATATACGAAGATATCTATATTGTTATACACCTGATGGTCATCAGTGTTAGTTGTCCATCAGCTCTTTGACCAGACAGTTATTCATGTTTGCTTACTATATCATAAAGATAAACATGTGCAAGGATATCTGTAGATATCTATATATATCATTCTTTCGCGGGCCAATGAATACAGTTTTGCAATAAACTTCCCAATTTTATGAAAGACCTGCCATTATATAAATTTAAAAATGTGTCAAATTGAAATTGTATAAAAAAGTTTACTATACCGTCGCTGAATATCTTTCGGATAAGAGCGCTTGGGATTAATTGCTCCTCATACCTATCTCTTACTAGTAATGATGTGTGATGTAATACTATTAAATTTGTATAGAATAAGGAAAAAAAGACAACCCGCTGAGTTTCATGCCGGATCTTCACAGTGGCCGCGTTGCAGTTTTAGTATTATATAAACTCGCCACAAGTACCTCTTGTAAGGTGAATGTGAATAAAAACATATTCTATTCTGTTCTATATTATTACCGTGCTTTCATGCTTTCATATTGTTAAATATAAATTGACTTTTCCGAAACTTTATTTAAGTAAGTCTAGAAAGCGAACTTTATTTACAAGAGCAGTATAGTATTTTCACCAAACAATGAATGTTTTCCACTTAAGTATTCGAAGCATATAAGTTTATTTTCGACTAGCAGTTTCACGCAGCTTCGCCTGCGTAACTTGGCTTCTACTATACCGATTTGGATGAAACAAAGCCTATGTCACTCGTGAATAATCTAGCTTTCGAATGGTGAAAGAATTTTTAAAATCGGTCCAGTAGTTTTTGAGCCTATTCATTACAACCAAACAAACAAACAAAGTTTTCCTCTTTATAATATTAGTATGATAACATCAGACTCGCCCTATTTGTACAATGCAAGCATGAATCTGAATATCAACTGTTTGATTAGTGGCAAGGCATAGAAGGCAGCGAAAAATACACCGCTCTCCCTATCTCCTGTTAAGCTAAGTACCAAAGCCAATCGCTGCTCTATCTCCAGTCTGAAACATGACACTGACATTATGGCAGTGGAAACATGAATCTGAATATCAACAATTTGATTACATAGTGGATGCGAGACGGGTCCTTAATTTGCCTGATTATTCGCTTGTGACTGATTTGATTTCCGTTACTACGAATACTGAACTATTTATCCCATTTTATATGATAAGACAGTGAACAATACACGACTCTCCTGATAATAAGAAACAACGTTCACCTGTAAGTACAATAGATGATGTAGGTGCGTTGCTGTCTTTTGGCCGTGGTGTTAAGTCAATAACTGTGCAAGTATAATAGCTATTTTGCCCTCCGGTCTGGAACATGACTGTCATTAAGGGGGCAGGATCAGGTAAGGCAATTGATACCAACCTGGGCGAGGTGCAGCACATGCAGCATGGCACTCTACCGCCAGTGGTCTTGTTGGTAATTACACATTTAATTTTTGATACATTTTACGAGCCTGGCAAAGAAGCTGATGGTCTTATTCTACCAGAGAGATCCGACCAACACAGGGGAGGAAAGGAGGAGCTAGCAAATTTGGTATCAATTTGATTTTTTGAAAAACTGTAATCTTTATACCAAACTAACTAAGACTAAAATTACAATCCACGGTTGCAAATATATCATTTATATAGATTTGCTATCTTCTTCAATGTCGTGAGTTTTTAATATTATAGACATGAAATTGTAGATTACTAGAGGTCGTTCCTCGGCTTCGCTCGGGTGTTCAAGTTTGTTATTCTCCTGTGGGAACCTATTGAGATGTTAAAATAAATCGTTTGCACACTCTCCAATTTTTTATCTATTTCCAAGGTAAAAAATCATTAAAAAGGGTTCAGCTGTCACGCCGTGGTAACTCTTTCACCTTAGCATTACCACAAACTGTAATATAGCTGTCTACGAATCTCTGACTTTAACTTAAGATTTAATAAATATTTCAATCAAATTACAATGGTTATAATAAAGCAATAGGGATAAAATATAAAGCTCAAAAAAAGTAGAGCGACACATGTATCCCCGAAAGAGGTAGGTAGGGTCACAAGCAAGATACCCAAGATTAGCCGCAGTTACTACTCGAGCCCACAATATGAAAGATGGCAAACCGAGCACTTCTCCAATCCCAGAAACGTTATTTTTTATGTAAGGTTGAAAAAAAAAACAATTTTAAGTTGCCCGACCTGATATATAACAAAAACATCAACATAAACATACATTAATACGTTATTAAGTATAAATTAAAAAAAACCACTAGTGATAAAATTAACATAGGACCACCGCGAAATCATGATATTTTATAGGGATAGGTTCTAAAAAAAAACTATCCAAATCGGTTTTTAATGAACGAATAAACATACAATCGCATTGAGAACCTTCTCCTTTTCGGAGTAGGTTAAAAACCTAAGAAGTGTAAATGTACCTACAGCAGCATATTTTATAGCGGCTTTGAATATATTATATTCAGTATGCCTAAATGGTCAAAGTAAATTTGATTATAAATAAATTAAAAGCAAAAAAGTATTTTTAGAAAAAGCTATTATTTAAAGGCTCTGAAAAGAAGAAAATAAAATTTTACTTTAAGTATATTAACTATGAACTTACAACCTCATTATACACAACTTATATTATGATCATAAAAGCTTGTCACGTTTATCAATACTAAATTAAATTGATATTTTATTAATTTAAACTTAGAAGATTTTATAGAAATTAATAAGTAGGTATACTCGTTTACTGACACAAGAACGAACCCTTTCTTTTGATACCCATATTTCATAAGTGCATTAAAAATAACAATTCGGCCATCTTGGGTGGTCCGCCATTTTGGTTTTAGAATGACGTCACATTATTTTTCAAGTTGTTTTCAACGAGTCCTTTCATTTGATACCCATTTTGTAAAATCGCATTAAAAATAGCTAAATCGCCGTCTTGGAATTTCCGCCATATTGGACGTATACAAAATTTCAGCTCAATCGGTTGAAGATATCTGCTTCAAAATTGAGTTCAAAGATTCTACCCGAACTAACATACATATTTTATTACAAGTTAAATAAAAGCTTTTAAAAACCGAACAAATTTTACAGCAACTAAAAATTTTAAAATTAATTTTAAGTCTGAAGAAGTAACACGAAACATTTCAAAAATGTTTTCACCACCATACATTACCAACATCGATGGCGGATACTTTAAGAGCATATTTTACAACTATAATAAACCACGTAACATGTCTATTTCGAAATACTTACGTCGTTACTATCGTACGTTTGAGCAATCGTTAATGGCCGTTTAACATAAACATTAACATGTGGGAAGTAGAGATTAATTCAGGTACTTAACCGATTTTCAGTAAATTATTGTATTATAATAAACAGATTTTTAGTGATTACCCTGAATTTCGGTCTATCTAATTTTATTTATTCTGAGAGCTGATGAACATTTTAGAGTACATTCTTGAGGAACCCAATCTTAAAAAATAATTGTTCTAAATTAAAAATAAAATTATTTCGATTGCAATTTCCCACCAAAAATTGTAAACGTATTTTAGCGCAACAAAACTGGAAAGACTGTGTGTAATGGCGTAGTGAACGGGTTGTAATATGTATCCTATACCACAAAAAATGTAACACTAACAGTAGCACAGTTTGTGCTACAACAGTACCTATAATGGTATATGCGTGTGTGTCGTTTTTTGCGTGGAACTGGATTTTGGGGTCTTTGGCTTCTGGGAAGTCCAATCCATTCACTGCGCACCATCTTTCCGGTTTTGTCGGGTTATAATACGTTTACATGTGTTTGGAGGTAAATCACTTAACCTTAGGCCTTCTTTTGTCAATTATTATGAAATTGATTTAAAATAAGTCGAGCTGTTTATTGATGACCCCATACCTGTTGAATTGAAAGTTGAGTTGGAAGCAAAAAATATTCTTGAGTTTAAATGACAGATGTCAAACACATACGAGTAATGGAGTAATGTAATACCAAAAGCATATTTATTTGATGGAAATTTTCAACTGCCAGACTATCGACAGAATTGTAATTATAATAGGTGTGTTTGAATAGTACTATATATTAGATATTAATTTAGGTTAGGTTAATGTTGACTGCAGCAGCTATTATTACAACATGTTTGGCTCTCGTGAGACCACGTGACCTGCAGCGTCCATACGGATCCGTAATAATTACCAAGTACTAACATTGACATAGCACGTTTCAAAACGACCACATCTGTTCACGGATACGAAACACTTAGCTACTAATGCGATCCCTGCTTCTAAAATTCTACCTCTTCTCTATAAACCCTTTCTTTAAAACTTTTTTGAAAGCACTGAAAAGGGAGAGTCCCTAAGTTCCAATATTTGTGTCAAGTGTATGAAAAACTAACAGTTATAGTCGTCCGAGTATCAAGATTGGTAAGATGGAAATTTTCACTACATTTGTGTGTAGTGCGGCGGCGGAATCAAGATACATAAATATCTTCACGCTAAGTCCCTTACAGGGTAGGCAGAAAGTATAGAGTGCCAGACCTCACGATCCTGACAAACCTGTCAGGCTTCCTACACATAGAATCTAGATACTGGGAGACATGCTGGATACAGCTCGTCAGAATACGTCCCATGTTCTCAACTAGACGGTAAAATACGAATCAAGAGATTGATAATAAAAAGTAATTTCAAATCTCTCAGAATACTAATAATTTCTAGACCACTTTTAAAAGTAAGGCTGCCGATATGCTGTAGGTACCTCTTTATACACACAAATTAAAGGATATGTTACTGGATGAAACAAAATTTACTCTCAAATGTGATGACAGCAGTCTATGTGTTGCCAGACACTTAAATGTACACAGATTTAATACAAAACTGCCATAACTTCGGAAATAATAAAACCATTTAATACCGCACCATCATATTTTTGGTAATAATAACGCCACGATAAACATTTACAAGTAAGCGAATCATGCGGACGAAGTAATAAAATGACATAAAGCTCCCAATAAAATAACCGGTTTTATGAGACGTTAATTTGAACAAAAGTTTATTCAGATGTACAGCTGTGTGCTCATATGTTTGAAGTAGGTATCTATATATTAATTCGTGACGCCAAAACTTTGGACCCCTTTTTACGAAAATTGCGCCAACGCAGGAGCCTAAAATTTAGCACACTTATAGTTTATATGTAGGAGAAGTGCAGAACGCTAATATTTTTCAATAATATTGCTTATAAAGTACATTAAATCAATAAATAAAATATTACCCACACTACCATGCATTTGATACACACAAACAAATATAATGGTACAATAACACACAAAAAAAATAATAATAGTTTACGGTAGACAGGGTTAAATTCAATTATAATTATTAAATGTTTTGGTAATAAATAATTATTCTACTTATAGATATAAATAATTGGCTTAGAAGTTAAAGCATATGTACCTTATTAAATAATATTTTTTATAAATGTTAAAATATTTGCACACCAAAATATGATAGTATATGTTGATATACTTAAATATTTTTGTAACATCTCATTTACACAAATATTTCCGCAAACAAATAATTTTCTTTCTTTCTTTTAATGATGATAACGATCAAAGATCACAGATGACGAACTAACTATTCATAAAGTTTAGTAGTCGGTCTTGAGAAATGAAGACGGCTTCGAATTTCGACCAACGGGCCACCACTAGTTTTAAGAAAAACCCAACTGCATCAAAATCATGCCCTTACATGCCCTTACCATCAGGAGACAAGTGCTTGTTTGCTAACCTCTCATAAAAAAATTAAGTCACCGACCAACTTCTTTTTCTTTCTTTAGGTTTTGGCATTCACGTTATCATTTTGCCATTAGTCAAGAAGAAATTTGCATTAAATTCACCAAAATCGGGATAAAATTATAATTAGTCATAAGTCATCAATAAGTCATATCAGGGTCTTGGGTAAAGCGGTGGCCTCATTACTCAAGCTCTTGTAGACAGATTTGACGGCAACGAGGAACCACACGATGCGCTAATTTCTTCATGATCATTTAATTTGTGCACTTTCACTTAACAAAATTGTACAAAATGCCACCAAAGTTGGCTAATTTCACTCAATTTTAACACGAAATTCAATAATTATGAAAAAACTTCGACCATATATTTTCTCGATGGCGCCAAAAACTTCACAGACTTAATTCGTTATTCTTCACTGGATTCTTAATTTGAAAATTTTTCCAAAACCTAATGATGATTTTTAAATACCTGTTTGACTAACACTTTTACATTAAGTTCGACGACTTTACATTTCCATTTCACAATATGGCGTCTGATGACCTACATTTTGAATTTTGATTACTGTCTTGTCTACAACAAAACTCGCTCAAGTCTCTCAAAAGATCAAAACGAGTCGCTTGAAATATTATGATTATTTAAAAATACCCACACCTTTGATCTCTCGAGTGTCACATTAGAACAAACATACATACATAGAGTTGTAAACACATTATTCTATTTTGTGTTGCGTAAACAAAAAAATAATCAAAAAAATTATTTTTCCACGAAACCACCAACAAAAATGATCTATCTTCAAAGGTTATGAGGGCATAGAGAGACACATACACTCACACATAAGTAACTTTTATCACCTTTTTCATGTGCTTGAGATAAACTGCAAAGATTATAAAACATACATTTAACATTTTCCATCGTCGACGTTTGGTTAAACTTAAGCAAAGAGTAAAGTAATTCCATTATAACTTAAGTCCATAATGAACTTAAGTTATAAACCTGATGATGCTGTCATAAGCGAAATGGTTAGGCTATTTGCAGAATAATAAATTGTAAGTGATACGTAAAACAATATGAGTGTTTCTTCATTCAAAGATAATATGAAGTACGAAACATAATACCGTTATTTTCAAACTATGATCATTTAGCCCCCTTCCAGTTCATTCACTAGGCATTTGTCATCAAGTCTACGTCATCAGAAAATATAAACAGATCTAGTTAAGACGAATCTAACGAGTGCAAACTTATATTTATATTTTGGATTTATACCACCTGGATTGGTACCACCGCCTTATCTATTCCTGCGGCCATAACGTCAGCGCTCGTCGTTGACGTATTCCAGTAGGGAGGTAAGGTAGCCTATAAACTTACTTTTGCTCGAGTTCCAACATACCGGTCTTAGGTTAGCAGCGCATGATTACCTAGAGCAGGGTTTCCCAAACTATGGACCCACGGGTGGGTCTCAAAAGAATATTGAGTGGGGCCTGCCTGTAGAATAACACACCTCCCTACCGATAACACACCACACGACCGATAATTTAATTCTTCTAATTTTTAAGTAGTTTTAAGACTTAATTGAATAAATAAATTGTTAAAATTATAAAAATTGTGTTCAACCTTAGTCCTTTATACATATTGGTAATAGCTAATGTCCTAGAGGTGGCTCCCGAGTTTAGGAACTTTTTTTTTAGATTTGTCGTAGCCCAAACAACTTTGGGACTGACACTGACCTAGAGAGGTCTATTTCTTACCACAAAAAAAGTGAAATTTCCATTCATAAGAAACTCGATGGACAGGATGGCTTTTAAGACGAATTCAGTGAAAAGATGTTATATGTCACAAATGGTATTTTTAAAGCTAGCTTCAAATTTTTGTTAAATTGAAATAGTTGTTTTTGTCAAAATCTTTTACAAAATCCATCACAACAACAGTAGTTTACGGTAGACAGGGTTAAATTTAATTATAGTTTTTAAATGTATTGGTAATAAATAATTAAACTAGTTATAAATATAAATAATAGGCTTAAAAGTTAAAGCATATGCAATTAAATAATACTTTTTATGTTAAAATATTTGCACACCAAAATATGGTAGAATATGTTGATGTACTTAAATATAAACATCTCATTTACACACATATTCTGCAAATAAATAATTGTCTTTCTTTCTTTCACCATTACTTTACAGTAATGATGGATTTTGTAATAGATTTTGTTTGTACAATTCGTTTTCGCAATAAAATAATTTCTATTTGGAAATATCTAAATAAAGTATCTGGTGTTAAAACTTAGAAATAAATTACAAAAACACGCCACTCTCAGGTCATTCTTCAGACTAATAAAAGAAGTCACTTCGAGTTTGTAAAGGGACAGGCGTATTACGGAGATAGACAGGTTTTTTCGTAAATCGCCTTAGAAATAAAATCCCCAGACACATTTCCTCACAGGACCTAATTATTTAGACAACGTCGACCAATAAACCAGCTGAGTAGACATACTGTTGAGCAATTTATATTGCTTTCAATTTGTTTAGTTATTTCTTACAACTTCTTACAACTATATATGCTTTTGGCTCATTTTTGTGGACACTTCCGTTTACATTTCTTTTTATTTATGATATTGAAACGCAAACAAGCAGACGGATTTCCTGATGGTAAGAAATCAACGCCGCCTAGAGATACCAAAGGTGGTAATGGTGCGTTGCCAACCCGAGGCCGAGATGTTAAGCCTCGAGCAAAAGTAAGATTACCGGCTACCTTACCCTTCAAAGTGGAACACGTGAACGGCAAGCACTGAAATGATGGCGGCAGGAATAGGCAAGGCGGTGGGACCAATCCGGGCCAGTTGCTGCGAAACTCTACCACCTAGTATGTTGTCACGGTGTTAGTGATGGTAAGCCTATGCTCGCTGCTGCCTGGCAGGAAGGCAGATGGTCTTTTCTGCAAAGGAGCCCGGACCTACACGAGGAAAAAGGCAATAAAAAGAATGTAACTGTTCAGAGTTCGTGAATGTTTGTTTATGCCATCATAAACATCTCGACACTGGAACAAATTGGAATAAGTTATTACAACGTACATTTATTTCTTTTGTTTCAACGTTTTAAAATATATTTGTTATATCTATATATGTCTGGCTGTCTGTCTGTCAGAAATATAATAACTTTTAAAAGGATGGACCGGTTTTGATGCACATATATTGTCTGAATGCTACCGTGATCGAA
>NJDD01003155.1:94728-113509 GCA_002245505.1 Calephelis nemesis
GTGTGCTTGTTTGCCTTCCAATATCATAAAAAAAAAAACTGATAATTTATATCACACAAATGTCTGCCCACGTCGGGAATAAAACTTGAACGTCGCCTTTGGTCGGTAGAGTTGACTGTGTACGCTACCTCCTCGACCAACGAACCAGTATTGAAATAGGAGTTGGTTTTTTGCAGTTTCCTGAGCTTAAATTATCTGATTTTGAAGAAAATGTAATTCACATTGTTTTCTATAACGTATTTTTTACTAACACAGGAAATTAGTCTGTGTTACCTAAAATGAATACAAATGAGCGTATTTGGCTGTCGTCAACGTCTCAAGCTGTCGCATTAAGGCTAAGTATGGCCCTCTGGCCATATTTGACGTCAAAATGATGGCCAAATATGGATATCCATTAAATTTAATTTGTAATGGCTTTTTGTCTATATTTTGACAATTGTTTCATAAATATTAAGTAGACTTATTTATGTTAGGCACGATGCTAATATCATTTTTTCGATCAACTATTACCTGCCAGATGATACATGTGATATAGAAATTTCTTATTTTACAGCTTTGGACTTTACCTAAAATATAACCATGCCCCGTGTACCAAAGATATAAAAGCCTAACCATGCACCAAAATTTAACAAATATATTTACTGAGTCCCACAATTTGATAGTTGGCAGACCTATCGCCGACCGGACAGCTATACTATCCCGGGCAACGTGGATCTTATTAGAAAACACGTTTTGAGATGGTCGACTCGGGAATCGACCTGAGACCTCATGAAGTCAACAAATCTATGTATAAAAAAGTAGCGTTAGCGTGAACTATTTCTAACTCAAGAACGGCTAAACTGCTTTAACTAAAAACTAATGGGGAGGTAGCTAAGCACCAGGAAAAGGACAAAAGGTACTTATTACCCCTTTCGACAGCATCGAAGTTAGGAAAACTAATATTTTAATTATTCCGGTGTAATGAAGTTTTGCGAAACAGCAAGTCTATAGGTATACATAAAAAACATATCAAATATAACTCAAGAACGGCTGCACCGCATTGGTTGAAAATTTAGGGGGAGGTAGCTTAGGATCAGGAGACGGACATAGAATACTTTTTAACCTGTTAAAATGCGAGAAAACTAGAAATAATTTTAATTTTTCTCTTGGAAACAAAATCGGTAGAATAAAGTTCACCAGAACAGCTAGTAAATAATATATAAATAGCACCTTTTCAATAGTTTAAAACAAGCAGCCCGTCCCAGTTTTGCACAGGTGGGCAAATGCTATACATATAAACCTTCCCCTTAAATTTATAAACCTTCTATTTAAAAACCGCACCAAAATCAGTGATATAGTAAAAATAAACACCTACTATGCAAATAAAGTCAGAAAAAAGTACTTTCCCTCGTTTTGTTTTTAATATTACGACCCTAAACTACATTTTCCCTGTATATTATGGCTGTAATGGCGACTATAAAAGTGTATTTTTTACCACCAGGAAGTCCGTTTCCTGGTTTGTTTTTTATATCTACTGTGAAAGCACTATTTTTTTCGAAATGTCTACTGTCGTGTACGTCTAACGACTTTTATAACGTCACCGGGCTATAACTGAAATCACTAGCCTTACGTTATTTAAACCGCCTTTAAAAAAAAGAAGTAGGTTATATTCCCCATGGCTGTATATTTTATGAAGCCGATTTCTCCGTCCTTTGTTAAACTTAAAATTTATTTTTTTAATTTGAAAGAGCGTACTTCCGAGGTATCGCTATTGTCACAAAAGTAAGGATCTAATTATAGGTAAGATAACGAAGTTTTTCAAGTCGTCGTCTTACCTATTTATTATAGGTAGATGATGAGGAAATTGAAGTAGGTGTTTAACACTTCAAAAATACTAAAATTAAAAATATCCGATAACCTTTAATAAAGCTTACACGCAAAGCCATATTAATAATGCATAACATTACGATTACGTCAACTTTCAAACAAAACAACGGCATTGAAATCGATCCGTCCATTCTAAAGTTCTGATGTAACAGACAGACGAATAGACTGACAGACAGAAAAACAGACAGGCGGACAGACATGGACACGCATGCACGCACGCACATAAACAAACACATACATAACTTAAACTTCTAATACCCCTTTACATCGAGAGTCAAAAATATATTTACAAAAATACTCGTAGTTTTATATTATTTTTCTTCAAGAAACAGAGTAATAGAATAAACTATCAGGTCTGACGTGAATTCTTGCAATACATATTATAAAATATGCTGCCATATACGTTCGTTTGTGAAGTGTGGGCGCTGGTAATAGCTAATTTATATTTCAAGACACTGAAATCTGAAAACGGACGGCTTTGGTTTTGCTTCATTAAAGAAAAAGTGATAATAGGTACATTACTAAGAAGAAATCAGTTCAAATACACTTTCACAATTCATTGTTTTCACCGACTTCTAAAAAGGAAGAAGTCAATCCGTTTCGCCGTAGCTAGGTTTCACCATTCTAAAAATTGTTTTTTTTAATACTTCTTATGTCGTTCCATTATCATCAAGGCAGAATTTAATGATAGAATCCTAGCAAATGCTTATAATAATAAAAAAAACTCTGGACAAATTGTACAAATTGAATCTAACCCCAAAGTGAGCAAATGCTTCTGTCAAAGATGTTAGTCTGGTCAACGACCCTCACATAAAAAAAGTAAGTATATAGACAAAATATATTAAACAATGCCACAACCAAAAACATAGTCGTCTATGTTAAATACCCAAATGTCTGTCCCCGTCGGGACCGAATCCGAACCTCGAGCTTGGTTGGTGGAGTTACGCGTATGCTAAACCCTATTTCAACGAAGCGGTTATTTCCTCTATCTAACATGTAAAATTCTCGTGTGACAGTGTGCATGACTGAATTCCGAAACAGCTTGACCGATTCTCACGAAATTTTGTGAGCAGAGTAAGTAGGTCTGAGAATCAGCCAACATCTATTTTTCATACCACGAAGTGATGAGGGTTTA
This sequence comes from Calephelis nemesis, assembly GCA_002245505.1. Classification (NCBI taxonomy): domain Eukaryota; kingdom Metazoa; phylum Arthropoda; class Insecta; order Lepidoptera; family Riodinidae; genus Calephelis; species Calephelis nemesis. The sequence continues at coordinate 97,730 of NJDD01003155.1, forward strand.
AAAAAACCACAATAAAAATTTAGCAGAACAACATCCGCCGGGTCAGCTAATTTTTTATAATATTGAAATTGAAGTCGGTTTTAGGCAGGTTTTACTTCTACGGATTATATACTTTTTTATTTTATATACTTACCGGTTCATCAAATACATTACATAACAATGAAGACTACTTACTTCAAAGTTTTAGAGTTTTTCGCCATTGTTTGTCTCAAGCCTTTCGAAAGTTCAGAAGTATCCCAAATATGATCGAGTTCCGATAAGTGGTTTTTGAGTACAGTAGTACTATTTAAATTATGCGCTTCGGCTATATTTGGAAATGTTTTCGGAAATCCGTGTATAGAGTTATTATTACACAGTGTTTAGATTTGGCCAGTCAATTTAAAAATAAAAGAAAAGAAAGAAAGAAAGAAAATATATTTGTTTACGGAATATGTGTGTTAAGGTTGTTACAAAATTATTTAAGCTTTCCAACATATTCTACCACATTGTGGTGTGCAAATAATTTAATATTTTTATAAGTATAAAATAACTAATTATATACACAATGTTTTAATATTCATACGAACAAATAGTTTTATTCTTATTATAATTTGAGTTACAACTTACAAATAATTTTAAAATGATAATAAATTTAACCCTGTCTACCGTAAACTACCACCGTTTCCAAACCAAAAAGTACAAAGTGTAAAGCCGAAGCGCATAATTTAAATAGTGGTACTATAAACTCTCGTACTTTTCCACAATACATTGTTTTGTGTAGGTATTAATCTTTTTATTTTTCTTTACCTAGATTATGCAAAATGAAATTGAAGTCGACTTTACTTACATAAGATCGTAAGTATAGATTCTCAACGAAATATAGATGACTAACATTATCAAAACTTCATCATAGCTTCGGGAAGTTTATGATAAGCGAAGTTAGATATTGTCTTGAACTTTCAACGTCAGTTCCGCAAAAATTGTTTGTCATTATTTATGAAATATTGAACAAAGCTCAAGCAAAAAGCTTGTCGCAAGCTTTCAAGTTATTTTCAATTCAATTTCTCATCCGATATCTTGATGTACTCGGAAAGATTTTTTTTATTTTTTGAATAATTGCAAAACTTCCTTTTAGATAACACTGAAAAATAAGCAGTTCTTTTATTGACTTCTTACTTTGTATAGCTTATTATTCAGAGTCTTTGGTTTTTTATAATTTATCTAACCGTTGCCCGCGAATTCATACACAATTTAAATGACTTTTCGTGGTTAGAGATACTAATAAAAGATTTGCCAACAGTAAAAGGTATCCTAAATGTTGACCTTTATAATATAGCCTTTGTAGTCTTAGTAGGACTTGACTTCTTGTGGTCCCAGGTTCGATCCATCCGGGAAACAAAAAAAAATGTATGTTTTCAATGTTCCACTAAAAATAATGTTGCCTGTAATTGGATTGGAATGTGCCCGGTTGACGATAGAGTTACCACATATCACATTTTGGGACTAGTAGGTTTTGGTTGCCCTAGCTGTACCTATGCCTACCTCTTTAAGAATACGGGCGTACAGATTCTTTTTATATATAAAAGAAACGTAGTTTCGCAGACAGCACAAAATTTAATTAATTTAGAAAGCGGAGCTGTCATCAGAGTTATTTTAAAAGTATAAACTTGGCATATATTTAAAATAGTTTTCAGCTGTTTAGCAATGTACTAATTTTAATGACCCATGCCTTTGCGTCATCCGGGTTTTTTAGTGACAGCAAATATTTCCTGTTGTGTGTGCTGCTTACATAATTTTTTGTTTCAACTATCATTACTTACTAGCTGACCCGGCGAACTTCGTACTGCTTAAATTTTGTGACAGACCGACGGCGGCGCCCCATCGCGTTCAATTGTATTTTCAAACCACCCATAAACACATACAACATTTGAATCAAATACAAATTTGAAAGCAGTTATGTGACAAACAAATGTACAGAAGAATCATATATAATTACTAGCTGACCCGGAAGAAGTTGTTCTGCTACTTCTATTAACGCGATTTTAATACAAAAATTTTTGGTGAGTCACCTTTGACACTTTTTTTCTCAATATGCTCACAAAATTTTACGAAAATCGGTCGAGCCGTTTCGGAGGAGTTTAATCACGCACACCGTGACACGAGAATCTTATATATTAGATAACTGCTATTTTCGTCGGGAATTGAACCCGAGCCTGGCGGTTGGTCAGTTAGGCGCGGTCGCTTCCCTTCTACCGACAACGCGGTCCATTTATAAGAATACACGCTCGCGCTAAATATATTAATCTTTGGCTTGTATAAAGAATATGTGTTAATTCTTTTGTACTACTACCTAGTAGCCAATAATGGCCGAGTGTTGGATAGTTTGTCGACCGTCTCTACGACTGCCATGATAATATAGAACCATCTTTTCAGCTTTTAAACAAAAAAAAATGCAATTTCAAATCGACCCATCCATTTAAAATTATACCATAGACAGACATACACAGACAGGTCTAACTTCAATATTTTTTTCATTTTTTTTATGATATTAGAAGGCAAACAAGTAGACGGATTTCCTGATGTTAATAAATTCATGCCGCCAAGAGACACCAAAGGTGGTAATGGTGCGTTTCCAACCAGAGGCTTTGTTGTTAGACCATGACCAAAAGTAAATTTACCGGCTAACTTACCATCCGAACCGGAACACGTCATGACGTTATGGCGGCAAGAATAGGTAAGGCGGTGGTACAATCCGGGCGAGTCGCTACTAAACTCTACCACCTAGTCAGATGTCACTGTGCTCGCTTTTACGAGCTGCGTGGCAAGGAAGGCAGATGGTCTATTCTTCAAAGAAGCCTGGACCAATACGGGGATCTAGATGGTTATAGATAGATATGATCTAAATACATAGTTTAAAAATGCGTGAAGATCCCAGATACTAAACATAGTTGGGCTTAAAAAAGAGAAGTTATTCTAAACATACCTCTAGTTTATAGTTATTCCAAATGTAAGTTTTCATGGGGGAAACCATTTAACCATTTAACACTTTCAGAAAGTTACTAAAAACAACATTTGATTTTTTCCCATTTATAGTATTTATTTCTGCAACTATTAATAGAAGTTTGCTGGGTCTTAGTGTAAAAAATAATAATTTTGTTATTTAAAACAAAAAAAACTGGCTATAGCCAGCTATTAAACTTAAAAAGCATATAGCATACAGCTATTAAACTTAAAAAGCACCCCCTCGGGAACCAGTGAAGCGAGAAGGATAAAATGTACCCTATTAAGGACTAGAATGTATATCCACGTCCATTCTGTCTTTCTATATAATATGTGTATCTGTTCTTCTGGGATCGAGCAACAAAATTTATTTTCCAATAATGATTATTGTAAACTTTTGGAATAAAACTTATTATTTATAATCAAAATCAAACATCAAAACAAACCAAATATTTTATTTCACGTTCAAGAGGCACATGAGACCAGTGTATATAATAAAATCTACCATCAGATCGGAACGCGGTTACAAACATGTAAAATAAAAAAAGAAGTAAAATAAGACAGTTTAGATAAACGAGATCATTTTAGTATTTAGACTGAAGAGTTCCATATATAACCGCCTTGTATATCAAAGGGTAAGCAATCGTCTGACACCACCACACCCAGCGGGATTTGGTCCCTGACGAGGAAAAGAATCTATGAATAATATAATTGTTTGTGCCTTTATTGTGAAAGCTTATTAAATTTATTTCTGTATACCTTTATGCATTAGTGTCGTTAACTAACATACATACCTACTTATATTTTTGTCTATTGAAATCGTTATACAAGTATCTATATATTACTATGTGATGCCAAAACTTTGGACCCCTTTTTATGAAAATTGCGCAGACGGAGGAGCATAAAATTTGGCACATTTATAGTTTATGTGTAGGAGAAGTGCAGAACGCTCATAGTTTGGAAACAATGTAGTTGGTCTTGAGAAATGAAAATGACTTTCATATCAACAAGATATTAAATTTTTTTATGGTTGAATTTCGACCAACGGGCGACCACTAATATGCTTTTATAACTCTAGACTAATTCTAGTAATTTGGATTTTATTGGTAGTAAATGAATAGAACGTAAGAAAAACTTTGTTTTTATTTAAAAGTGATATTTAATGAGGTTCTCAACTTGACATTTTTGTGTTAAACTCATAGTTTCTTATGGAGTGGACTGATTTTAATAATTCATTATTATTTGTAAAAAATCTTAATTCCTTGGTTACGAAAATATGGAATGATTGATTATTTACCAACCGATTTATATGTATCACTACGTACAACTTTTTTAGGATAAGAGTGATTTTGGTCGTTGATATTAAATAAGATAGTTGAGATAGTCAAAGAAGAAGTTGGTCTTATAAAAATAAAAAAGTCAACCACCGATGGAAAATAGGGGCTAAGTTTTTTAATGTTGTGTTGTAGTTGATTTGATATGAATACGAAAAAGACTTTGTACTCTAGGAATAAGTAAAATAAATGGATCAAATCTACAAACCAAAAATTAAAACATGTCACTTTTTAATAAAAACTTGAACCGTTCAAAAACTGCAAAATTTAAAAAAAAGTATCTTCGCACGCGACTAGCCGAAGAAACTAAGTCACACAATATGATAGGGGGCAAGCTTATCGCCAACCGGGCACATAACAAATCCCCGTCATTTTTTGTTAGAAAATTTAAAATACAAAATGTTTGTGACCCTACCCGGGATCGAACCAATTACGGGCCGGGCTCAAGAAGTCAAGTCAGACACCTGACCGGTTGATCACAGAGGCGACAACCATTATTACTTTAGTTAAGAGCAAGACATTAATTAAATCCTTTTTATTAACCTTAACATTTCAATTATTACAATGGACACTTTAGTAATTTTGAGACGGTGCCAAGTTTGCTGAAATAAATAAAATTCACTAAATTAAATTAAATTACATTACAGATCTAACCAAAATTATCGCCGGGATTTCCCTCCGTCAAATCCCAGCAATAAAAATTAACATTCTAAAAATGCGAATGGTTGCGTATTTGGCGTCGATTCAAAACTGTGTAAATATCCATTACAATAGTTTAAGAAATTAGACATTTCATTATTAATAAGAAGGCTTTATTTATTGTCTTCCAGTTTTTCAACGGGTCATTTTCTTCAAAAAAATTAAACACATTAAAACTACAAAAATCTACTTCAACCATTACGTCGCTATTTGATAACTATTTTTTTCCAAAGATAGAAAATGATTCCGTTACTATCTAACACACAGTTTATCCTACTAGTTTTTAGTAATTTTAATAAAGTACTATTTTTTGTGTTATATATACATTTTTCACTAATTTTTAACGAGGTCGTCAATATAAGCAAAAAAATGTGTACCAGTAAGTTTAAGTATAACTCAAAAACCCTTCCAAAAAGTCGAATCACGATAAAATAAATGTGTTTAATTGTATTTTCGGAAATCTCGGCGTGAAGATACTTTTACTATAGATATCGTGATCTACATGGCATCAATATTCAACGCAAATCAACAATTTTTCTTTACTGATCATCCTAGCCTTGTTACTCTAAGTAAAAACAACAATTTCATCAAAAAACCATCCCATTGATCAATCAACGAAAGGTGATTTTACGACTGACGGTTGGGTTGGTTGCTGTAGCCCTTTTTATGTTCAAGGAACAAAACACATCCATTTTAGATCTATTTTATTACGTACAGATTCCCTAAAGCACAATTCGAAAGAAATGGATCGCATTTTACTTTTCCAGAGACACTTTTACCCACAAAAGCGTTTATGTATATACAACTTAAAGTGGTACACTGCTCATATAAAGAACGATGCTGAAGCGCATTTGATGCATATAACAAAAACTAGGCGAATTGAGAGAAGGGGCTTGAGGGATTCAAACGCCACCGAAATTATTTAATTTGTTACATTAATTCTAGCTGATCCGGCACACGTTGTTTTGCCAAGAAATATTAAGGGTGAACAACCCTTATCACCAAGAGATATGAAAAATAGATTCTGGCCGATTCTCAGACCTATATATCAATATGGTAACAAAATTTCATGAAAATCGGTCAAACCGTTTCGGAGGAGTACGGAAACGAACGTCGTGACACGAGAGTTTAATATTTACATCAATATTAAATCGAAACAAGAGATGTAGAAAGTAAGTAAAAGGAAACTGTGTATTGATTTTAACTACACATGTATATTTGTTGAAAAGAGAGCGCTATGGAAAATCTGAAGTTTAACTATCGTTGACCACATTTATACCAGTGAGATCCGAGAAAGAGTAGCAGCTAAAATGGAGTTTTGGTAGGTATTAAAATGAGAAAGAGAAATACGTGATTCGGACATGTGGAAAGAATGACGGATGAAAGATTGACATAAAAGAGATATACAATGCGAATTCAGATGGATGTAGGTACCCGGTACCTAAGTTGAAGTTCCACGATAACGTTGCTTGAGTTTTATCCGAAAGCGGTGCCAATCTCCGAAATTGGCACTCGAAACTCTCTGCCTACTCCATGAAGAAATGTATGCAAATGTGTATGTATGTTTGCATGTCTTTGGAAGAGTGTTTTTTTACAATTATACTTCAGTCTTTACCTGAAGAGAGATGATACGATAACGGTTTTTTATTACTAATTTCAGTTCTCTGGGCAACTTCTTACAAGACCGATTGAGCCAAAACTTTGAAGATCCCGAGAGATTACGCAGGTCCATAGGTTCTATAATACTATGGTACTGTAAGTTTCAAGAAGGTAACAATTACAGTAGTACCATTAAAATTATGAGCTTCGTCTCGAGCTTCGGAAATCCGAATTTATTTTAAATATATCTATATAGAGTTGTTGTTACATAATTAACCATTTCGTTTAAATTTAGATTAGGTCAGCCAATTTAAAAATAACAGTATAAATTATAAAAAGTGTAAAGCCAAAGCGCATAATTTAAATAGTAGCACTGTACGGAATAGAACAATATATTCCAATTTCAAATGCATGGAATACGAAATTAATGAGGCTAGCCATGCAACTGCACTCGAGGAATCTTTACAATTAATAACAATTTGGTTATGCCCCGATTAAACGTCCGTTCAATCACTGTCTAACTGTGGGTTATATCGAATTAATCTCACGAGAACAATCAATCTTTTATCCCAATTCATTATCGGAATATTTCTTGGACTTTAAATACAGTTATTGTGGTATGAATTCTGATTAGTGTTGATTCATTGTTTGTTTCTGAAGTGATAAAAGTTTTTCTAAAAAACTGTTTGTGATCGAATAAACAAAACAGAATAAAAAAGCGGAGCGCTTAAAATTACTGACATGGACTCCAAATCAATGTCCACACTAGAATCGGGAAACGTAACTTTGGTCACATCAAAATATCGGCGATACAAATATTTGATAATTAAACTTTCTGAAAAAAATGTAGATAAAATTAAAAGAAACGTTATTTTTAACACGTAGCAAACAAATCATAGTATGTGCACTAGGGTGGGCCAAAAGATTTTTTTATTTGATACGATATTATCTTCCAATTTGATACAATATCTTCCAAAATGACGAAAAAAATCTGGTAAGGTTTGAGCTCTTAATATTAATATTAAGAGATGGTGATTTGTAATTTTTGATTTCCCTTTAAATAGCTCAGGAATATTTTTTTAATTTCCTTGGATTTTTATGCGCATGAATTAATGAGTTTTGAGTAAAAACAAAAACTTTTTCTTGTAGAGAATTTGACGATCTATGAAAAACGACTGACATGATTTTTGATAAGTTAAATTCTTTAAAAGTTATTCGAAGTTTAATTCCAACTCTTAATTATTGTAAAAATCGTAATGACATTTTTTTAAACTTTCTTATTAAATAATGCCTTAAAACCATAAAATATCTAACTTTGCATAAAATTAAATTAAATTTTCATAAAATGTAATCAGAAAAATATATTAAATAAATAATAATAAATAAACAACAATAAAATAAGTAGGTCATTATTTCTCTATTTGACGATAACGTGTCTACTTAACGTAGGTTTGATCAGAATTGAAATAATTGATCCAAAAAAGAATAAATTTGAAATTGAGCAAGGAAACTTGGACAGATTGAATATTCTCCTACTAACGGCTTACAACTTCAGTAGTAACAAAGGCTAAGATTAGTTACCCATGTAACAACTATAGTCGGATCGCAGTAAGGGAGTAGTTTAATATATTCCTTCTAACAACTATACTTATAGCTTAGGTAGGTAGTCACAAACTCAAATAAGTTACCCTTGTTACAACTATAGTCGGATTATAGTTTTAGTCACAACTATAGTTAGGCAACTTACGGCCAATATTAATAATCAATCCTAATACAAAACTTGCTGTCCAAGATTGATACTTTGATCCTTTTTTATGTTATTGCTTGCCAATAACATATCTGTGGACAGGATAAATATGCCAATTAGGTATAGGATAGGCCGGCGGATACGCAACTATCTAGATTGCTTGAAATCCATCTTTAGATATACATTATTGACATTGGCCGTTAGTATTCCTCTTCTTGCAACTAACAACTGCAAAAGTATCAAAGGAAAAAATAAAGATTTTACTACTGGTAGTAGCATTGGTAGTAATAGGAGCAATAAAAGGTTTTTTTATGATATTGGAAGGCAAACAAACATATGGATTTCCTGATGTTAAGAAATTCGCGCCGCCTAGAGACACCAAAGGTGGTAATGGTGCGTTGATATCCTGAGGCCTGGATGTTAGGCCTCGATAGGCCATCATATTATATTAATAACTATGTTATCAAAATCGTGCGGTAAAATTTCAAAAGAAAATTCAAAATTCAGAAGATCCAGGAAGAGAAGAGGCGTAATAGTCCGCGATTACACTAACGGTTTTATGAATTACCTACATCCATTGTTCCCGACATTTAAATATTAGACGACGTTACAAAAGGAAAATCTCGTTCCATAAAAGAGCGAATATCTTAAATTGCAATATCCTTCAACACCTAGAAAGATGTTAAGCATTAAGATAGTAGTCGCAATTTAGATGCAACTCCTAGAAAACTTAATGTAATAGAATTTGTCACAGCAAATTTACATTTATTCCCATTTGACTACAAAATTGCGTTTCGGATGTATTGTTATTATTATTTATTTTCACTATCTCTTATTTTCTACATTTATATATTTAACATACCAAAAATAAAATTAAAAATATAAACATAAAAACAGGTAAACAGGTAAAGGTAGGTGGCCTTAAAACTAAAGCGTCAGTGGTCAGGGCGACAGAGTGAGGAGCCTCCGCACAATGCGTGCCGTCTCCAAAACTGCTGCCTTCTGAATCCGGCCCTTAACCCAGGGTTGTAGAGCGAGTCTTTTAAGGTGTTGGTCGAGATTCTTCGCTATAAGACCGTTTACTGACACGACTATCGGGGCAATTGTTGTTGAATCAATATCCCACATGTCGGTTACATCTTGAGCCAAATCTAAGTATTTTGAGATTGTTTCCTTCTCAGCTTTCACGAGGTTAACGTCACATGGAACAGTGATATCAACAAGAAAATCCTGGCGCTCTAACCGATCTACCAGCACGATGTCAGGCTTGTTGGCGACAATAGTCCTATCCGTGATGACAGACCGGTCTCAGTAGAGCTTTGCATCGCTATTTTCAAGAACTGGCTCCGGTGTATACTTATAGTAAGGCACTTCAAAACCGACAAGTCCATATCGAAGACCAAGTTGCTGGTGGATTATCTTGGCTACTTGGTTATGCCTGTGCAAATACTCGCCGTTGGCAAGATGAGAACAACTGGAAACAATTTGTCTAATAGACTCACCAGGACGATGGCACGCTCGACATATGTCAACCGTACCATCCCTCATGATATATTTTTGATAGTTATTCGTCTTGACAACCTCGTCTGCAATTGCACAAGCAAAACCTTCGGTTTCACCAAAGAGATCACCGAATCCTAACCAAGACACGGACGCTAGTGTATCGACATCAGGCCCATAAAGAGCCTGATAAAATCGACCATGTAGTTCTTTGCTCTTCCATACGTCCAAGCGATCCTGAGTGCTAAGTACCATCGGTTTATGCCAGTTCTCTTTACCTAAGGAGAACGGACTCTATTTCTACTGACACTACATCACGATGCATTTCACACTCACCGTGTAGAAAGTATTCTCTGAGATTGTATACTTCACGGTTATGAAGGATTTTGGCATTAAGCCACGTCCTCCAAATTTCCGAGGAATATACAATCTCATCACAGATGAGCATGGATGATGCATGTGAAATGTTGTCAATAGTTTACGGACTCTTAGGTTCAAGGTATTCAGTTTTGTCTGAGTCCATCTTAATATGCCAAAGGTATATAATACTAAGACAGGCATCACCCAGCTGATGAAAACGCGCACCTTATTACCCCCTGACAAAAGGCTTTTCAACACTTTTGTCAAGCGACCAAAAAAACGTTCCATCACCAGCTGTTTAACGTCCCGATCCAATATACCTAGACCCTCTGGCATTTATAAGTTTTTGGTTTCGGAGAGAGATCTGAGAGATATTGTCCCTGAAAGTTGTAAATAGTCGTTTTGTACAACCTTCCCCTTCTGCACATGTACAACCGCTCATTTATCTACGCCAAACTCCATCATAATGTCACTACTAAATGTATGTGTTAGATCAAGTAGTGACAACAAGTCTGGTTTATTTGATGCAAATAACTTGAGATCATCCACGTACAAAAGATGACAAATAGTCTCACCCCCTCTACGCAATCGATAACCTAGCTTTAAATCCTCATTTTAGAGCGAGAGGAAATGACATAATTACAATTATTCGCATTACGATGGTGTTACGCTTTATGTAGGTGACCATATGTAGCAATAAAAATAATATTGTCATCAATTCATGTTCCACAGGAACATTTTTTCTTGCTAGAAGTCGTCCTATGTGTAACTCGAATTAGCCCTCTATGTGTGTACTAAATTTCATTAAAATCGGTTAAGCAGTTTTTGCGTGAAGAAGTAACAAACAAGCAAACAAACATTCGCATTTACAATATTAATGGGAAGAATAAGGTAGATATAATTTATATATAGTCCTATAATTACATAAGTCAGTTAAGTATTTCTTATAGTTTAAAAATGACAGAATACATGACATGAAACTCTTAATAAAATGGTTCAACTAACTTTTATAATTTGAAACCCAGAATGTACTGGAACATACTCTTTTGGTAGAAATCTATTATGTTTACTAGGTATTCGAGTTTTGCAGCAATTCCTTACCTGTTCCTGCCGTCATAATGTTAGTGCTACGTCACTTTCTGCGTTCACTGTGATCAATACTTATATTGCTCGTTCTAAATTCTAATACCTATAATTAAAACAAGTTTCTGCTTTTAGGATGATTTATTTTATCCATTAGTAGATGCATTTTTATATTTTTAAGAGCACCATTACACAGTATTCTGTTAAATCTTGTTCCATACATGGGTTGCCTGGAAGAGATCGCTGATTTGGCGATAAGGCCGCCTTTGTGTATCTTATAATTTAAGTTTTATTTGATGTATTTGTAATTTATCTGTATTTGGTGCACAATAAAGAGTTATTGTAAGTTGTAAGTTGCTTGCCGGTGACGTGTTCCGGTTCCGAGGGTAAGGTAAACTTAATTTTGCTCGAGACCTAACATCCCTGCCTCAAGTTGGCAACGTACAATTACCACCTTATGTGTCTCTAGGCGGCGTGAATTTCTTACCACCAGGAAATCCGTATGCTTGTTTACCTTCCAATATCATAAAAATTTTAAAAATTCATAAATATTAAAACAAATATAATTAACTTGTAAATTAATTGTATATGTTTCTTATACACAATTGAACTTAAGACGTCTAATCCTATGAAATTGATTGCAACAGCTTAATACATTTAAGTATAGTAAAGTAGAAATCTGTATGTTAATGTTAAACGAGAATTTAAGGCCAAAGGATTTAAATAGTGTTTTTAACGATCGCCTTGCCTTCTCTTATCGCCTTATTACCTCAGTAAGCAGTGGGATCAATGTATGCGCAGAAAATCATTTAGTCCTCGAAACAAGGTTCTTTTTAAATAATTAGAATGATTGTAACTAACTTTCAGTTCTGTATATTGGTACATACAATTGCAGGACAATATCTGTATCAGAATTCGATACTTTTAGAGATTGTAAGATAAGATCGATGTTTAATTGTTTTTTATGGTCTTCAACATAGAGAAAATGTCGTATTTCCAAATTTCTAATAAAAAAAATGTTGCACATATCCAATCCCCAAATTGGATATGTGCCCGGTTGGCGATAGGCTTGCCACACTTTGCGGGACTAAGTGTCTTCGGCTAGTCGTGGGTGCCCTGGTTGTGCCTATGCCTGCCTCGGGGACATGGGCGTGAAGATAATTGTTTGTTTAATGGTATTCAAGTTCTTTGTCACACTTGATTTTAATTAACAACATAAAAAAGTATTTTTTAATGTTTTATTAATTTTTTTAATGAAAATAAATGTATAAGAAATAACTCCTCGTTTATTTCATTCCGATAGGACGAAACTGATAATTAAAATTATGTAAATACTGTTTGTATGAAACTATACGTAAAAATGAAAGATTCGTCATTGAGACTTTACCACATTTATGTCGTTAAAAACTATTTTACCACTAACTCTTTCAACAGATTGCATATTTTTCTTAGTTTTAATTTTATTTAAAATGTCTACATAGCTGTACATGTTCTAAAAATAAAATCATTTTGAAAAATCGTTCGTATTCCGAAGACTAGGAATGAAGTCGTGTTAGTGATAAAACCGGGATTAAAAGTTAAATAATGATCTGGTTGCTGTATGTACGGTTCAAAGCTTGGTTGAATGTATTCCATTGCTATTTGCTCCATAAATTCTACGCAACATTACTAATTAAAGTGGATGTGCTGGGAAACTAATGATTCTAACCGATGATTTGTCATTGTCCCACATAAATTGATTATTGGAATGTGGTTGTAAAATATAGAGGTGGAGAGACATATTAGAAAATGGAGCGACAACGTTTTATGAACAATGTTACGTGTTTCGTGTTAAATCTAGTTGAAATTTTAGATTTTATTGATGCTATTTCATGTATTAGCCGTGCACACACACAGTGCATTATGAAATGACGTCTCGTTAAGCTTGCACCCTTTGCATACATAATATACAATTGTGGTAATTTTGTTGCGCATTCACTAAACTCATTTTAAGTTATCGCTGTCTTCTTTCAACGAAAGTAATAGAAAAAGACAAAACACTTTTAGTGCTATCATTTCTACAGACGTTTAATCTATCACTCGGAAAACGTTGAATAAAAACATCACAATTTGACACGTTCGGACTAATATGACATGTCTAAAACGTTCCATCTCTTTTGTTTTTGGTTTATTTGAAAAAGATAGCACGCATCTAAAATAAGTTTAGTTTGTGAACAATAGAATTACCACCAATGTCTACATTAATTTTGTTAAATATTTTATGTTAAGTACAGTGGATAAACTATTTACATCAATATCCAATACTGTTTCAACTGCTATTTCTCTTTAAGCCGTAATGATTTATCGGACAGAGGTCGATTATTAGCAATAAGACTGCCTTTGAAACCCAAACAACATATTTTCTTACAATTTAAGTTTAGAATCACTAATATTCTCCGTTTTTAAACTATTCATTTGTTCGTTCATACGCTGTAAACATTTATAAAAGGTATATATGTATACTTAATCTATTAATGTTATCATACCTCGAACTTTTGAGTACAGCGTATCTACAAACGATTACTTTTTCTACGGCGTACGGTCTACTCGAAAGGACTAAAGCTCCTAAGCAAATATAATTAAAAAGCAAAGTCATATTTAGAAGACTAAAAGTATTCTCATTTTGATCAGATCGGTGTTAGACATTTTAGTGATATTAAAATAGAGTTGAGCGAGAAAGAGAGCCGAATTGCTATGATAGCATACAAGAAGTAGATACAAGTTAACGCAACTTTTAAAAGTCGCGTTGCACTTTATATTAGTTGAATGTATGTGTATAGAGCTATCAATACGTAGGTACATTGAAAGTTCATCTGTTTGTGAAGAAAAATAGCAATCTGCTTATCTTGTATTCGTATGAAAAAAAAAACAGTAAAGGAAAGATGTTAAAAGAAAACTGCCCGAAAGCAAAAACTTTATTTCGTGAAATCAAAATAGCAAAACCACATTGGGTTCTCAAAAATTACTAAGGAATTAAAGCCTTCAGGAAGTACATTGGTTAACAGGCGATTTAAAAATTAATGTAATTTATCAATTGAATTTAATCAATTGAAACAAGTCAAGTTAATAGTTAAAATGTAGTATAAAAAATAAATTGCAAACCAATTATTATGGAATTCAGAAAACTAAAGATAGATAGATAAGGTTGGAAGATATGTTGTATGTTACGACTTAAATATTTTGTAACAACATTTGTAACACTCATATTCTAATGCAAATACATATTTTGATTTGATTTGATTTAACAATCCAAGTGTTTTTGTACCGTCAGAATATGTCGTTAAAAGTACTTTGCCTCCATTAAACTTAGCTCTCGCGCCGTCACTGGTTAGTGGTTCTACGATTAGATATTATAAAAAAAAGTATCCTCACGCCCATATCCCGAAGAGGTAGGCAGAGGCACAACCAAGGCACCCACGACAATCCGAAGACACTAAGTCCCACAGTGTGATAGGTGGCAAGCCTATCGCCAACCGGGCATATTTCCAATCCCGAGCAACGTTTTTTTTTATTAGAAAATTGGGAAAATCCAATTTCCTTTTTGTTGCCCGACCCGGGATTCGAACCCGGGACCTCAAGCAGTCAAGTCCAACAACTAAACCGCTAGACCACAGAGGCGATTAGATATTATATTTTTTTATATTGAGGTGTAATGTTCAAATATCGATATTGCCAGCTCTCCTTTCCAGTTTCCCGGTCTCTATAATCAACATGAGGATATGTTTATTTGTAAGCCCTATAATTTAGATAAGCTTACCCCATTATATCCCAGGCATGCGAATGGAGAACGCGATTACTCACCACAAAGTACACACATCTTAAGATTAACTTTAGTGTTTGGACTAATAAATTAACGTTTTGTAGTCTGTACCTATACTTAAATATTACTAGCCTACCCGGCGAACTTCGTATTGCTTAACATTAACAACATAACTAGGTATTGTTTTCCTATTTTCCATGCAAATTTCTCGGGCTTTCTCTTCCTAAAAATCTTCTCCTGATAATAACTAACACAAAAAAACAATTATCAAAATTGGTCTATTTTAGTCTATTCTTTCCGACGTGATGCTATTACCAAGGGAAATGTGGATTCACTTCAATATAAGCACTAGGTAATACGAAAGTCGTTGTACTATCCCAACTCTGAATGTTTTTTTTTTATATGAACGTTTTCTTAATATGACCAACACAAAAAAATATAAATGAAAATGGACCATCCGTTCACTTATGATGCGATTACTTAGGGAAATGGGGATTAGTTTTTATATGATGAGACACTAGCTTATATTTTCTAATCTTTGCTAATATGAAAGCGCCGTTTCTTAACTAGGAGTTTCTGATGTTTTTTATATGAACCTTCTCCTAAAATAAGCAACAAAAAAAGGATCAGTGAAATTCGACCATTTCCTTACACGGGATGCGAAGACCTAGGGAAATGGA
>NJDD01003156.1:10416-30203 GCA_002245505.1 Calephelis nemesis
GCGTGAAAATACTTTTCTTTGTGTTTTTTTTCAATATGTTTGATGATAACGGATCTTTTTATTTGATACCTACTAGCCGACTTGGCAAACTTCGTATCGCTTGCCATTAACAGTAACTAATAGTTTAAACGGATTAAGGCATTTTTGTCACATTTTCCCACTTTTTCTTTTCATATAAATTTTATCAAACGCTTTTAATATAAATAAAGTATATTTATACACATCCGACAGGTTTTTCTTGTACAGCGAAAAAATGTAGTTAATGAGAAGATACTTAGTGAATCGACACGAGTCTTAAATGTTTCTGCAAAAGAATTTTGCGCAATTTTTTTTTTGCAGGTCTAACCCTGAATTAAGCTAATCATAATACATAATTGTGACAGTGTCATTATGGTGGCAGGAATAGATAAGGCGAAAAATGCTGCACAGCACTCTACCAGCAGTGGTCTTGTTGGTACTGACCTCTATATATTAACTTGTGCTCACCTCTTGCGAGCTGCCTGGCTTAGAGGCAGATGGTATATTCTACTCAGCGGATCCGATCAAACATAGGGATTTCCCCTATGTAATCGGAATCGGAAAACGTCATGACGTTATGGCGGCAGGAATAGGTAAGGCGTTGGTACCAAACCGACTGAGTCGCTGATCTACCACCTAGTCAGCTGTCACGGTGTTGACGGTAAGCCTATGCTCGCCTTTTACGAGCTGCCTGGCAGGAAGGCAGATGGTCTATTCTGCAAAGGCGCCCGGACCAACACGGGGAGTAAATTTAAGAAACACCCAGAAAAGAAAAAAATATATCTGCGCTCATCACAAAAATGCTAGCCCCAGTCGGCAATCATACGTAGCTTAAAGGATAATTGTTCGACGTGTATCAGACCCTTGACTAACGGGACGGCCAATATCTGCTAATAATTGGCTTGTTTTTTTTTAACCCTGCAATACGTAACAACCTACTTGTAAGCTTATTTTCTAAGGACCTTCATCATGCACAATGTTCGAGCATAATAAATGATCGTAACAAGCAATTAGCTGCAGGATGCGAGTAGGTGCTTGAAGAGCTTTGAGCAATTTTCTTAAGCCGAAAATAATTATCGAATTTTTATTTTTTTTTTTATTTTTTAGCACTTGCCCTGTGCGTGGGATAAATTTCTATAAATCTTAAAGAAAGAAAAAATTTCGCCCCAGACATAGACATACAGGTTCAAATCCTGTCTGGGGCGAAATTTTTTCTTTCTTTAAGATTTATACGAAAATAATTAGTTTTTATTACAACAAACAACGCAGGCGTAACGTGAAAACATATTATGTATAACTAGATGCTTGATTTATGAATTTTCCGGGAAAATTTGGTCCGATCCGGGAAAGTTTGATGAATAAACCATTCACCTTCCTATTAGGCAGCTCGTAAAAGGCTATCATAGGCTTACCGTCACTAGCACCGTGACATCAACTAGTCGGACTACATTTTCGCAGCGACTCGCCAGGTTTGATGCCACCGCCTTACCTATTCCTGCCGCCGTAACGTCATGGCGTGTTTCAGTTTGGACGGTAAGCTAGCCGGTAAACTTACTTTTGCTCGAGGCCTAACATCCCGGCCTCAGGTTGACAACGCACCATTACCACCTTTGGTGTCTCTAGGCGGCGTGAATTTCTTACCATCAGGAAATCCGTCTGCCTTAGCCTTCTAATATCATAAAAAATATGAACCTTTTCCTGATAATAACTAATAATACAAAAACAGTATTAGCGAAATCGTTCCATCGTTCACGCCTGATGCGATGGATAGGAAAAAAGGGGTTTTATTTTAGACCCCCCCGGACGGAAAAATAGAATATATATGATGTGTCTGTATGGGTGTCGACTGTTTGAGGCGTCGTGACTTTTGAACGAATGGACCGATTTCGATGCGCGTTTTTGTGCCAAAGCTAAAGCTGTCCATTCTAAACTCAAGTTATAAAGAAACGACATAAAACTTCAAGAAAAGGTACTCGTAGTTAGGCAATGCCATCGTGCTTTGTTTGGCTCGTATTGGTCTGGTTTTGGCGAGGGACTCCTTTGCCCACAGATTAAGTAATGTTTCTTTCTTTAGGTTTTGGCATTCACGTTAGTATTTTGCCATTAGTCAAGTAGACATTTGCATGAAATTTACCAAAATCGGGATTCAATTATATAAAGTCATAAGTTGTCAATAATTCATGTCACTAGTCACTATTTTCAAAGTCACGTCAGGGTCTTGGGTAAAGCGGTGGCGTCATTACTCATGCTCATGTAGTGAGATTTGGCGGCAACGAGGAAATACACGATACGCTAACTTTTTCATTATTATTTCATTTGTGCACTTTCACTGAACAAAATTGTACAAAATGCCTCCAAAATTGACTATTTCACTCAATATAAACACGAAATTCAATTTAAATGAAAAAACTTGATCACTTTTTCTCTCGATGGCGCCAATACTCCCATAATGTTTCCGATCGGTTTTTTATCCAGAACACAGATAAATTATTCAATAGACTACAACATGTGACAATATTTTTTATCTACATTTTCATTGGTGTATTATTAATAAAATAATAATATTAACCCAATCACTTGACAGGGTTGATTGAATTTGAAATGGAAGATCCGAACGTACCCAGCCATGCGGTGATTAAACTGAGGAGTAAGCAATTAGTCGATGCTCAAGTCAGTGAGTTTGACATTCCGGATGTACCCACCAGGAAGTGAAGGATATGTGAAATCTATTATGGAGTTTTTGTATATTTTACTTTTAATACAACTTTGACACAGAACGATTTTTCCTACTATTCTGAATTTATACCTCCCATTTGTGCATATTATAGATATTTCTTCCGTGTTGGTCCGGGTTCCTATGCAGAATTAAAGACCATCAGCCTTCCTACCAGGTAGCTCTTCATAGGCTTATCGTCACTAGCACCGTGACATCTGACTTAGTGGTAGAGTTTTGCAGCGACTCGCCCGGAATGTTACCACCACCTTACCTATTCCTGCCGCCATAACGTCATGACGTGATCGCGTTTGGAGGGTAAAGTAGCCGGTAAACTTACTTTAGTTCGAGGCCTAATATCCCGGCCTCAGGTTGGCAGCTCTCCATTACTATTTACCACCTTTGGTGTTTCTAGGCGGCGTAAATTTCTTAACATTAGGAAATCCGTCTGCTTGTTTGCCTTCCAATATAATACAAAAAAATATATTATTGGTACGTTGTTATCATAAGGCCGGAACACGTCTCCAAGTCTACTCAGCTACGTCTACCCACTAGCACTGTTTCTTATAAGTTCAAGATGTCGTGGTGAGCAGCAGCACCTTACATTACAGTAGGAAATGTAGGGAATTTAGTAAGCTAAAGTATCTACACACCCATGTCCTCGAAGAGGTAGGCAGAGGTAGATACAACCAGGGCACCTACGAGTAGTTGAAGACACTATAATCTCCAACCGGGCACATATCGAATTCTGGACAACGTTGTATTTTTTAGGAAAATGAGAACAATTTATTTTTGTTGTCCGAACTGGCGTTCGAACCCTGAACCTGAACTCCTGAAGTCCTACACGGTGTAGGACTTCAGTGTGGTGTAGGCTACACCATACTGCTAGACCACAGAGGTGACAATCTAGTAAGTAAAATTATGTAAATAATTATTTTATTACAAATCGCGATGATGTCTGCACGTTCTAACACCGAAAAGTTACTGTAAAACGTCGCATACTATCTGACCGCTAAATTTACATTTTTCTTTCCTAAGAAAATTCTGACAACAATACAATAAAAAAACGTTCAAGCGATTTGATGACCAAGGGAAATAGAGACTCATTTATATTTAGGCAAACTAGCCCGACACACATTGTCCTGTCCTAAGATTACCTATTGTTTTTTTTATATGAACTTTCTCCTCCTTTTGTTGTTCACTCACTAAACTTCATTTTAAGTTATCGCTGTCTCCTTTAAACGTTAGTAATAGAAAGAGACAAAACACTTAGTGCTGTCAGATTAATCTGTATACGACATTTATACAGACTAAATCTAAAACTCGAAAAACTTTGAATGAGAACATCACGATTTGCCATGTCCGGACCAATCTGTCATGTCGAAACTGTTCTGTCTCTTTTGTTTTTGTTTCATTTGAAAGAGATAGCATGCATCTAAATTTAGTTTGTGAACAGCAGAATCACCACCATTATTAAATTGGGCAATGGTAAGTTTAGTTCTTATCATGTAGATCTTAGCATTTTAATTATATTTTTTTTCTACGGATCGACCGCGATAAATGTGTAGTTTACTTTGATATAATTCTTGAGGTTTAGTCAAGTTTATAGTAAAGTTAAATCCTTTCCTTAATGATGACTTCATGTAATATATTTATATTATATAATTTAATTATATTTAAAAATAATGCCACTTTTCGTTGTAATATTATAACTCAAGAAAGATAGAACTATTCAAACCAAATGTTTAGGCTATTTAGGACTATTTAGTAGATGGTTTATGTAAAGTTTACATAAAACTCATCTAGCGGTTTTTTATTTATCACATTTTTTGTAACAAATGAATTCAAGAAATGGCGGATCGTTTTGTTATTGGGTATTTTACTGTCAAATTGAAACATCTTTTAGATGGGGATTGTGCTGTCACATTGAAACTTTTTTCAGTTGTTTCTCTTTTCTTATTTTTTTTTAAGTTAATTTAAGACCTTTAGTCCATGCTGCCACGTCTTCCGTATTAATTATTCTTATAGTCATTAGTCACTATTTTCAAAGTCACGTCAGGGTCTTGAGTAAAGCGGTGGCCTCATTACTCAAGCCCGTGTAGTGAGATTTGGCGGCAACGAGGAAATATATGATACGCTAATTTCTTTGTGATTATTTCATTTGTTCACGTTCACTGAACAAACCTAAACTAATTCCCACCTAAATTAACTAATTTCACTCAATATAAACACGAAATTCAATAATTATAAAAAAATACGACCATTCTAATTCACGATGGCGCCAAAACTCTTTTCTTTTTTATTATGTTGTGTTATTTCATTCATGCAGTCATTAGAAACATAGTGATTATATTCTCTTTGGTCATTAGTTCTATTACTAGTCAGTGTCATATATGTAGAGAAGCACATACCGGGTCACTAATCGCTTATAGTAAATTTTAGCCGGAATGAAATGTTCTCGGGGAAGGAACATTTGACATTTGTGAAGTATCTCGTTAAATGTACGCAACTTTTAAAAAATATACATAAATGCGTCTCAGAAACCTTTTTAATTTTTTTATGTTTGGAGTCATTCTACTGCGCTTATAAACGAAAAACCGTCGTAACTGGGCTTAGGAGAAAAAAATTAAAAGGTGAGCGTCAGGCTTAAGTATGAAAATACACAGAGTGCTTTTCAGTCGAACAACGTTTTTTCAACCTAAGATGTACCACATGTTTTGAAATTTGTTTATATTTCGCTACAATATGATTCCAATTATGCACTAAGTCTCAAATAGGTAAAGATGTTTGAGAAATTCTGTTTAATATATAATGTCAAATATTTAGCTAATATCTTTTTATTACAAAATTGCTAAGCGCTTTAAAACTACAAAGACCGATTATTTTATTGGGTGTGGTAGCCAAAAATCATTAAAATCGATTGGTCGAATAATCGTGGAATAAACATACAATAAAACATAGTCGAATCGAGAACCTCCTCCTTTTATACAATCGGTTAAAAATACGATTATGACGTCGGCTTTGTACATAATTTGCGAGCACTCAGTGAGCGCGGATGAATATCACCCCGTGTGATCTGGTTCTAATTGGGAAAGTTAGCCCGCTAAGTAGAAGCTGTATAAAGTTATACTAATGATGTGATATTTTTCGTCCTTCAAAGTACGTAATAGACGCATGAGATACGCTATGTTGCCAAATTTGATACATGCGCAATACTTTAAAAGAAAGGTGTTAGTGAAGAAAATTAAAATAGATAAATGGCGGAGACACAGTTAAGCGTAATAAACCTGCGAAAACCCATTCCAACTATTTCATTGGGTATAACCTGAGATTAGTAAATATAATATTGTCTTTGGTATAACGTTGCGATTTGATAATTCTATTTTCGAAAGATAGCGAATTATCGTTGCCTCGTAGGTCGAGTGGCTAGAGTATACGCTTAACTACATCGACTCTCCGCAAGGCTCGGGTTCGATTCCCGGGGGGCAGACATTTGTGTGATGAACATTTAGATGTCTGAATTTCCGGGTCTGGGTGTTTATTAAATTTATTCTGGTGTCTATTTAAGTATTTCTACGTATTATTATCGTTGACTGACACCCATAACACAAGCATATGGTTTGCTTACTTTGGGGTTAGATTCAATTTGTGTAAATTGTCTAGGGATTTATTTATTTATTATTTAATAATATTTATTATTTAATAGATTCAACATCAATATCATTATTTTTTTATAATATTGGAAGGCAAAAAAGCAGACGGATTTCCTGATGTTAAGAAATTCGCACCGCCTAGAGACACCAAAGGTGGTAATGGTGTGTTGCCAAACAACATCTAAGATGTTAGGCCTCGAGCAAAAGTAAGTTTACTAGCTGCCTTACCCTCCAAACCGGAACATGTGTTCCGGTTTGGAGGTAAGGCGGTGATACCAATCCGGGTGAGTTGCTGCGAAACTCTACCACCTATGTTACGGTGATACGGTGTTAGTGACGGTAAGCCTATGCTCGCCTTTTACGAGCTGCGTGGCAGGAAGGCAGATGGTCTATTCTGCAACGGAGCCCGGACTAACACGGGGTAAAAATTATCTATATCCTTCTAGAAGTTTTTGAGTTACACTTAATAATGCATAATTTTTTCACTTGTCTTGACGATCTAATCTTTGATAAGTGAAAAAATTATGCGCTATGAAGAACATTTCAAAAACTAATACGGGACCTCCTTATTATTATGTACTATCGTTGCTAAAAATAATCACTGAAATCCGTTAGCTAGAGCCTGAGTTATCGCGTAACAAACATGCAAAATAAAATAAAAAAATGCAGCCTAATTGAGAACTTGCCATTTTTGGAGTCAGTTAATAACCGCCGCTTGCAAATTTTTCCTTATTTTTGTCAATTTGGTAGTGAAGAATCAATTTCCAATTCAACATCAATTCAATTTTCAATTGATTCTTATGAAAAAAAAAATTAACAAAAACGTAATAGGTATTTTTAATCAACTAGTTTTTCTAAATATCTTGTATATCTATTTGTCTTAAGAGTCGTGCTAGTTACACTGTTAACAACTTAAGAATGGCCAAACTACATACACATCTTTTCTTCTTGTTTTTAAATAATACTAAGACAAGAGTAACCTCTGTATTTTTCATCAAATTGTAACTTTTATTAATTAAATGTCAGCTTTCTGGCTTTCGTTGACACGCGCTACAGTTTAATACTTTGATTGTTTGTTCGTTTGTCATCGATCTCTTTATTGGACTTAAATTTTTTCATAAAAGATTTTTAACGGTTTGCACTCCGGGAGTGCCAGCAGAAGTGAAAACTTTAATATTAACGCTTTGCATTTTTGATATTTTGAAGTGGTTAGGGAATAATTTTGCATGAACTGCTTTAATTATCAGTATGAAAGTACTATCACTTTTGTAGTAGAATACAATATTCATTTATTGCGCTATCGTACACAAACATGACAACATGAACATTCGCGCAGGCGCCCTTCGCCGTCTTACGAATTTTCGATCTGAGTTTAGAAGTTTTAACCCATTCCAAAAAGTGCGCAACGCCGATAAAGAAGTTTTCACTTCAAAAACGATTAGGCTGAAAATTGAATGGGAGGTAGATTAGAACCGAGAGAATGATATAGGGTACATTTTCTCACGTTTAACAGCTAGGAAACTAGGAGAAGTAACATTTTAATTTTTTCCATACTAACTAAACGAGCGGAATGTAGTTCGCCGGAGCAGCTAGTAATTTATTTTTATTTGTAAAGAGTTGTAGGTTCAAATATTTAGATATCCAAGCGCCACGTGATTGGATTCAAATTAAATTATCCGTTTCGCAAGCTTTCTAGGTCTACCCGGTCTAGCGATTGTTAGACGGATATTACACTGCCAACCCTGCAATGCTCGGAGAGACGAATTCCGAATGCAGAAGCACGGAACCGTATAACTATGTACACGGTTTCCGTGTATCTCTCCGGAGCTGTACGACGTCCGTATTCACACTGTCCGCCTACATAATTCAGTCGACGTCCGTCCGAACGTCGACTAAATTCATTCGATGTTTGAACGTCAAGATGAAAATAGATCTTTGTAGTTCGTTAGTAATTTATATGACTGCTGAGCCGACAGACTTAGCCCTAACTATGACTATTAACTTTTTGTTTTTTGTTATGACATCGGAAGACAAACAAGCAAACAGATTTTTTGATGGTAATAAATTTACGCCGCCTAGAGACACCAAAGGTAGTAATGGTGCGTTAATAACCAGAAGCCTCGAGCAAAAGTAAGTTTACCGGCTACTTAACCCTCCGAACCGGAACACGTAACAGCAAGCGGTGACGTTATGGCGGCAGGAATAGATAAGGCGGTGGTACTAATCCGGGTGAGTCGCTGCGAAACTCTATCACCTGGTCAGATGTCATGGTGTTAGCAAGGCCAGATTTCCCAATATGCCGTGTAGGCCCGGGCCTATGGCGGCAAAATTTAGGGGCTTCAAAATTTGCTCTGCTCAGAAAGCCAGGCAAAAGACAATTTGTTAATAACGATTCATTGCTTCTCAGAAATAGAAATTGTAAGAATCAGTATCTGAAATACTGATTGAGATAATTAAATCATTTACTGGTTATCGTTATTTTTTTTCATTTTTATTTAATTTCTATAGTTAATTTAATTGTGCATGCTTTACAGCACATAAGGGAGGGGGGCGGCAATCTTTCGTAGGCCTATGGCAGCCAACGTATCAAATCCGCCCCTGGGTGTTAGTGACGGTAAGCCTGTGCTCGCCTTTTAAATGTTTTTACATGTTACGATGTTACAGGTGCGTCGCTGTATTGTGACTGGTTTAAGGTCTATTGTGGGAGTCTACCGGCTAGCCTACTCTCGAGACTGGAACACGACAGTCATTATGGCGGGGGATCTCTACCCGGGCAAGATGCTGCACAGCACTCTACAACCAGTCAGTGGCTTCAATCTTCTACGAAAAATAATGTTACTAGGTACTAGATATGTGCCTTGTTGGCAATGGGCTTGACACCTATCACATTGTGGGACTTAGTGTCTTCGGTTAGTCGTTGGGATAGTCTGTTCACCTCTTCATTCGAGAAGATAATTTTTTTTTGAATACCGAATACTCCTAGCTTTGTACCAAGAGATTACTCGTAGTCCAATAACTCAGAAGCTCCTTTGGTAGACACTTATAATCGACAGGATAGGCTGAAATAAATTAATCCTTGGAGAAATTACATGTCGATCTAACTCCAAAGTAAGCATATTATGTATGTGTAATGGATGTTAGTCAATGATAATAATACATAGAAATAATTCAACAAATGTTATACTACAAAATAAACAGCCAGACCTGGAAAAACAAATTAAATGTTCGTCATACAAATGTCTGCCCCCGTTCTGATACGAACCCGCGTCTTGCGGTTGGTCGGTGACCGATGCGGGTTCATTAGGCGTATACTCTAACAACTCTATCAACTAGGCGGTAAAATTCCTTTTGCTTTTTAAATGTAAGATTATTTCCTTAAAATTTCAGCATGATAGGAGCATGTTTTGAATTATCATCCCGATGCTAACGTTGATACATTTTGGCATTGAATTGAGTTGGCACATGTTTTATAAAATAGTATAAAAGTATTATTCTTGAAGAGGGAGGCAGAGGCACAACCAAAACCCACGACCAGCCGAAGATACTGAGTCCCAAAATGTGTAAGGTGGCTAGCCTATTGCCTACTTATTTTACTTAACTTATTTTATACGTATGTAATTTGCAACATAATATAAAAGTTACAGCCTTGCAAAAGCAGGATACAAAATAATTTTTGCCATTTTCAAAAGTTCATGATTTTTTGATTTTGATGAGATTACTTGAAAAACCTTTATAAATCGCGGATTCTCGCATATTCAATCTAGCTCACAGCGAGGCCGACCCGCTAAATAAAAATATTTTCGAACAACGCAGTAAGAAATTCGGCGATAACATACCATGGTTTGTTTGTGGTGCGTAACAAAAATGTTAACAAAATCTTTCTCATACGTCTATTTATAGAGGAGATTAGATAGATCATTTATAAAGGAGATTCTCTACAAAAAACTTTGTAGGAAGCAGATTAGTTGGTTCGTTAGCTCACAGTCTGCTATTGAAATGAATTGAGATTTTAAGAATGGTTGGCAACCATACCATCTTTAGTTTCTCTAGGCGGCATGAATTTCTTACCACCGGGATATTCTTCTGCTTGTTTGCCTTGCAATATCATAAAAAAACATTAAAATACAGTAACGAGTTGTATTATTTTATTTAATCAGGCGTTATTTTGCGGAAATCTATTATAATAAATGTCAAATCTATTCTATAGTCTATACATATAATAAATCTGTAGAATGGTCAATTCTGTACATTGAAAATATTGAAAAAATAAATAGCAGGGAGTGTTACTGGATCGATACCAAACACAAATATGTGATTAAATTTTTATTTTGTCTGTCTGTCTGTCTGCACCACGTGAAAAATTACGTTTTGATTTCGATGAAACTTGGTATAATTACCTTATTACCCTGGGCACAAAATGGGTTACTTTTTATCCTGGAAAAATACGTAGAAAAAAACTAAATCTTAATTTTTCAGTTTTATCATGCGAAGATCGACATCCGCGCTGAGTCGCGGGCGGAAGCTAGTAATAAATAATGATAATAGATGTCAAATATTTGCTAATTCCGAGTAAGCGGTGTAATTGTTGTGGCGACAAAGTCTTCCAAATGACACAAAATGTGACAACCTAACTCTTGTCCCCACCGTCTACCACAGCGTCCAGACCACGAATAAATTAAGAGCTCACGCCGCCTAGAGATACCAAATGTGGTAATGGTGCGTTGCCAATCTGAGGCTGGGATGTTAGGCTCCGAGCCCACAAATACGTTTACCGGCTACCTTACCCTCCAAACCGGTACACGTCAACGGCAAGCATTAATGTTATGGCGGCGGGAATAGGTAAGGCGGTGATACCAATCCGGGGAAGTCCGAATCTCTACCACCAAGTAAGAAGTCACGGTGGTAAGAAGTCGGCTAGTGACGGTAAGCCTATGCTCGCTTTTTACGAGCTGCCTGGCAGCAAGTTGGATGGTCTATTCTGTAAAGGAGCCCGGACCAACACGGGGAAAACAAACAAACAACAAATTTTGTACTAAGTGTCCTTTCAAACTGTTGTTTATAATAATAATAATAAATAATCTTTATTTTACATTAACCTTACAAGAGGCACTTGTGACGGGTCTATTATACAGACCGCGTTCCGATCCGGTGGTAGATTTATTATTATTAATAAATCTACCACCGGATCGGAACCACCACCAATCTACCACCGGATCGCAACGCGGCCGCACACTGAGAAGATCCGGGAAGAAACTCAGCGGGCTTGTTTTTTTTATTTTAAAATATATTTACAATAATTTATGCAATGATACATTATATATTAAAGGAGATTGGCATGAGGAGCAATTAATCCCAAGCAGTCTTATCTGCTAAATATTCAGCAGTTTATTTCTCTCACTGACTGACTGACTCAAATCTCGTAAGTATCCATAATAGTGAGTTTATTGCAACTCATATTCTCATACTCATATCATAACTGAATATCGTGAAACATGTTTTGTTTTTTGTTGTTTTAGTCCAGTTAGTTTTCCTTAGTTCAGCCCCTTTTACTGTCGTCTTTAGGTAAAAACTTATCTACTATTATCTGTAAATTCCTAGGAGTATTACTTTCTATCAACCAATTCTTAGAAGGTAGAAAAACATTTTACGTTATTAAAATTCTGTACATGGGCACACACCGCCTCGTTGGTCGAGTGGCTATCATACACGCCTAACTACACTGACCAACCGCGAGGCTCGGGTTCGATTCCCGACGGGGGTAGACATTTGTGTGATGAACATTTAGATGTCTGCATTTCCGGGTCTGGGTGTTTATTAAATTTATTCAGGTATCCATTTAAGTATTTCTTTGTATTAGTATCGTTGACTAACACCCATAACACAAGCATATAATTTGCTTACTTTGGGGTTAGATTCAATTTGTCCTGGGATATTTATTTATTTATTTATATTGGAAGACCTCCCACCCGGTGGACTGATGATCTGATCAATATCACGGGTTGTCGCTGGATAAAAGTGACTGGTGACCGTGACTTGTTTCGCTCTTTGGGGGAGGCCTATGTCCAGCAGTGGACGTACTCAGGCTGATGATGATGTGCACACTTTCATTCCCCGTGTAGTTTCTGTATCTTGTGTAGAATAGTCTATCTGCCTCTCTGTAAATTTGATAGAGGCGAGCACAGGTTAAATACTCGTAGGTTATTACCAGCAACTTTATTACTTACGGTGAAGTGACTTGCAGAAATATGTCCGAAGCCACATCGGAGCTCCTTTACAGCCACCACCACCAGAGGACCTTTTAGTTCTTGATGTAACTACCTTTTCTGGATTTGACTACTTCTGGGAAAGACTGCCTCAAAACATGATCATTTTTCGAAAATGTTTCTACAAACATATCTTTACGTCAAGTGACGCAGCAGGCAGAGAGTATGAGTGCCAAATCTTGCAATCCTGGCAGACCTGTCTGGCTTCCTACACATTCATAACCTTTTTGATACAAACGCCAGTTGTGGAGACTCTTGACACCACCCTCGGATGATACCCAAAAAATTTTGACCGAGGAATGGCAGCCTTGGTCTCTCCGAGTACCTACATCCATCCACATTCGCATTGTAAGAGAGTTTTGTCAATCTCTCATCTCAAAATACTTTTTGATTTGGCAAACTTAACGAGTTACTTTGTAATAGGTAGGCTCTCTCATGTTGGTCCGAGTCCGCTAAGTACTCTTGATCAGCAGCCTCTGTGACAGGCAGCTCGTAAGAGGCGAACACTGGTTAAAATACAGTTTATTACCACCAAGATTACTGGTGGTAGAGTGCCATACTATAACTTACCCTGGTAGCGATTCATTGCCTTACTTAATCTTACTGCTATAATGACTCAGTCATGTTCCGGTCTAGAAAGTAGGGTAGCCGATATACTTGAACTAGGCCTAGCATACCGGCCACAGGACGGCGACGCACCTGTAAAATCTATGGTGTATGTAGGCCAGCTACCTCTCTCTAACTATGAGGAGACCGGTGCGCATGTCTTTTAAGTTCTAACATAAAAAAGTATCACCATCTTGTTTTTCGACTATCTTCTGAATACCTCCTTCCTCCTGATTTTTTTGGTTTTCCTATTCATAAGAACCTTTTTCTGACAGTAACCAAACACAACAAAAAAGAATTAGTAAAACTGGTCCATCCATTCAGTCGTTAAGCGATGACCACGGGAAATAGGGATTTCTTTTTGTATATATAGATAGGTAGAAAGCCATATTATACAGACTTTCGGATTCGGTAGTACTCGTACTTAGCCGGGTCATAAATTCTGTCACGTGTTTATTGTTAAATAATAATCACCCTTTTGTTTTTAGAATAATCATTTATTTATCAAAATGAACTGAATTAAACGTGCCTTCTGATGTTAATTACGTTTACTCAAAATGTGCTCCGCGATTTTCAAAACAGGCCTTCAATCTGCGCGGCCAGTCGCCCACAGCAGCAAGCACGAGGTCTTATTGACGACTTATTACTAATTATAATTATTGAATTTCAATTTTAGTGAATTTGTTGCAAATTCCTCTTTGACTAATGACAAAATACTGACGTGAACCAACACCTGAACAAAGAAAAAGAAGAAAGTATATGGTCTACTATCATTAAAAGAAAATATCGATAACTTAAAATTAGTTTAGTTCATGTGTAACAGAATTACCACCATTTTAACTTCCACTTTACTCTGTCATGCTTTACTTAAAACCGCCATCTATTTACAGTGCAATAAATTACCCGCTCCATTACGTATCTAAACTGATAACCTTATCAGCATCAGAAGCATTACATTTATCAGAAACTAATAACAAGATAAGAACGTAGTTAAAGTTATATTCAATATCATCTACTAAATTGAATAAACTAATAAAAACAATCTCCTTCTCGAACTGATAGAGACAGGACCTGACAGACTTGAGTATGTGAGAGATCTTTCTTAAGTTAAAAAAGCTGAACTCTTTTAATGGTTTTTAAAACAGAAATAGATTAGAACTTGGAGAAGTGTGCAGACTAATTTTTAAGCCAATAATAAATAATAAATAAATAAATATTCCTGGACAAGTCACACAAATTGAACCTAACTCCAAAGTAAGCAAATTATATGCTCGTGTTATGGGTGTTAGTCAACGATACCAATACATAGAAATACTTAAATAGATACCAGAATATATTTAATAAAAACCCAGACCCGGAAATGCAGACATCTAAATGTTCATCACACAGATGCCTGCCCCCGTCGGGAATCGAACCCGAGCCTCGCGGTTGGTCGATGTTGTTAGGCGTGTACGCTAGCCGCTCGACCAACGAGGCGGTCAAAGGTGAAAAAATATTTCAAGGTCTCCTGCGGAAGAACTGAATTTCAAAATATTAGGTTACGTACACGTTCCTTCATATTCAATTGCCCTTGTCATACAAACACGTCAGTTTCGGAGACTCTTGACACCAGCCTCGAAGAATATCCGAGCGATTTGATCGAGCAAAGTCAACCTGGGTTTCTTCAAGTACTTTGTTAATTTTTCACCTGGCATACTTTTTACTTGCACAAACCAGCCGAGCACTTTATTATTTTGTTATTTTTCTCTATTCTAAGTAAAACTCTCAATCAGGAACATTAAACGTAACACTAGCGACGCTGTTTACATTACCGGAGCTCTTACCATGAGTTTACGGCTTTTCAAGTTAACACTACTACCTTCTCTGTACATTATTTGCACTAAAACTTTGAACAGCGCCTTTATTGGTAACTAAGAGAAACACATTTTCAGACCAAACGTGTCATAGATTTCGTCACGTAACTTGCCGAAAGTAGTCTATACCAGCTCATGGTAAAGGCTCAGATAGTTTGGCCGTACTGTAGCCTAATCTAGACATTTCCGTCACATTATGAAAACGCGTAGAAGTTTATAACGCAAAGAAAATCCAAATATAATGAAACATTATTAAAATATGTCGCTGATAGCATTGATAACAAACATAATTATATCAAGTACTAACCGACATTTTTGTGACATATCATTCGTAGCCTTGCTCGATCGATTTTGAATAAACATTGTATTATTTTGGGATTATTTATGTTCATAGCTTTGACAATCAGTGTTAGCAGATTTTATCAACGTAATAGCTATTTTTCATGGCCTGGCAACTGCGCAAGAAACTTGGCGTTAAGATGGAGATATGTATGTGTATGTACGACTGAAATAAACTGGCTAAATTACATTTGGATTACATTTGGTAATTTTCATATCGAAACCTGCCGCGGTTATTGTGTGAAAATTTAGCTATACAAAGTTTTCATACACTATATAACTGATTCCACAGACGCTATAGGGTATAGCATCGTAAATACATAGTAAGGTACATAGAGTCCTTTCCATGAGTTTAGAACTTGTCAAGCTTACTATACTCGCTACCGTGTCTGTAAATTATTTGTATGAAAACTTTGAACAGCGCCTCTATTGGGAAATAAAGGAAACACATTTTTAGACCAAAAGTGTCATAGATTTTGAAACGTAACTAACCGAACGTAAGACTAGCTCATGGTAAAGGCTCAGGTTGGCAATATTTTAATGCACGTGACGTTTATATCACTTATCATCAAGAGATCCATCTGCTACACCCATAAAAATGACATATATTTTACCTGAAGTCTACAGTTTACGGTAGATAAAATACTGAAGAGCTGAGCTAAAAATGAAACTGAAAGTATGATTCGTAATTGGAAGTCGTTAGGGAAACAAATTTTTTAACCAACATTTTATATATATTTAAATTTATAGTACCTTGATAACCGACATTTAACGATGTTTTCAAAAATGAAAGCTTACTTTTTCTAAAACGATGTTTTCTAAAAATGGAAGGTAGCTAGATCGATTTTTCGCTCCTGAAACACCACGCAAACTACGAGTATATTTCATGAAAATCATTGTAGCCGTTTCTCTATCTAAATATCCAAAATCTATACATGTAATAAAACAGTAATGAACCTAATTTTGTACATGATAAAAAAATATATTGCTACGTATTGTATAGAGGATACAAACCCACAACGAGGGTAATTTTTTATCAGTTTGTTAGTCCGCTTTCTCGCGAAAATTGAGAAACGAAGTTGTACCAAAATTTTGCGTAGTAGCTCACAGCCCGGGTTAAAATTTAGGATTTTTTTTACTACGGAAATTTTTTTACGCGTGTAACAAGTCGCGTGCAACAACATACATATATATAAATATTAAATATACATAAATTTCTCGTTTGAAGTACGATATAATTTAAACCACGATGAAAGGAAAATTTTTCACTATTTAAAGTACAACTTTTATTTAAAAGGCCGTATAATTTTACGTATGAATCATAGAAAAATGTTGATAATACACTCGTGTAAAATATACTCGTATAAAATATCTGAGTACACTACATATACTCGTATAAAATATACTCAAAGTTTACTAGTTAGGTATGCAAGATTAAAAATATTTCGTTTAAATACAGTACTGGGTGGGAACGGATGAACGTGTTAACTAATGGAAACATTATAAAAATATTTGGTTAAACAATATAAATAGACGTCGCTCACTTTTGATAACGGCAAAATAGGTGAAGATATGAGCCCCATTATCAAAGATAATCTAAAGGAGGTAGATATCGTGTACATGATATACGGTCATAGAGAAGACTTAAACAATGTGGGAATTAGTTTACGTATTCCACAATTTGTTTAGTTTTATGACTGTACAAGTTTTTTTGATAACTACCGAAGTGTCTGAGTGACCAATATAACGTTTACAGTGTTAAGGACATCTATTGTCGGTACAACTCGTTTGGTCGATAGTGTTATCGTCACACTTCACACTGTGATTAAACCGTTGACACAGGTGTGATGTCGCGCATTTATTACTAAATTGGTTTACCATGAGAAACAGTTGTGTAGTGATGAAATTATGAGTGATACCAAAGTGTCGTTTGTACTTGAACATGGAAAGACTCAAAAAGAAGGTGAGGAAGGAAAAACCAGCTAAAAGTTCTAGTGTCAAGTATCCAACATTTATACCAGATATAAAAACTATTAAAGAAAATTTTAAACTAAACCAAATTTTGAAATCAGTTAAAATGAGTAGTGCACAGAAAGAAACTCACTCGGGAGATGAGGTTGAGAGTGATGATTTAAAATCGGTTGATGTGACTGGTAGTACAGAAAAAAAACCTCAACTTGAAGTTGAGGCTGAAGACTTGAAATTAAACAAAACGGCCAGTGATTTGCAAATGGAAACCCAAACTGCAATCAAGGTAAAAGTAGAAGACGTAAATACAGTTGAAGTTAACAGTGACGCACAGAAAGATAAGAAACCTGAAATTAGGGTTGTAATTGAAGACGTAAATGGTGATAGTTGTTCTGGGGAATTTGGATTAGATGACTTTATGGAAATCGATGAAACCTATGGAGGAGCAAGTGCCACGAATCCTGATGTAGTTTTAGCAAAGCCACAAGAAGAAAATGTTTTAGAAGAAAATAACAACGTGGTCAAACAAAACCTTGAAGAGAATGGCGGAAAAATTGCAAATAATAATGTAGTGGGAAACAATAGTGAAGTGAGTGAAGCACAAGTTGAAAAACAGGAGGTGCATAAAAAAGTAGATACCAGCAGTGATGAAGATAGTAACAGGAAAAACATAAGGGTGGCAGAAAATATAACGTTAGCAGTAAATAGAAATGAAGTCAAATATAGCAAATGCAGAGACAGAAAACTGTCCCTTGATCAGTCTATATTATCTCGCGGTGAAGGATTTTCACAGTCTGAGCTGAATTTGAATACCATTGGGAAAATGCCACTGGAACGCAAATCTTCTTTCTTTAGGAAAAAAATGGACAGTTTCCTTAAAAATACCACAGAAATATTTAAAAGGCAGAGTAAGACAATACAAAGGGCGGGATCTATGTCGGGATCTCTTCAATCTCTAAATGAGAATGCATGCAGCTCTAGTACCGACTTTGAAGATCGCTTAAGGACTAAACAGGTAAGGTAAACACTAAAAATTAACTGAATTATAACTGAATTTTAAGGGTCTCGACTAATACCTTAAAAGGCTCTTATTGGATTTTTGGATTAACGATTCGTTCTTCAATTCAAGAATTCAGAAAATTTTAAGTACTGCACGTTTTATGGGAAGACTCCTCACCATTTGAGGGATATGTTTTTATTTTATCATGTTTATAAATCCTAAAACAAGAAATTTTATTAATAAAGGAGAACAATAATACTAATAAATAATTTCAGGGGTGGTTTCCTCGTTCACCCTCACTATTAACGGTTCAAATGTAAAGTTACCCACTTTTACCTCCTTTTTGTTTTCACATTTTATATTCAGTGTATAAACGTAGGAAATAATAGTAAAGAATATTATGAAATCCATATCTTATCTTCCATATTAAAAACATGACATTATTACAAAACAGTCAAAGGCATTGAAATAAAATTCTGAAAACTAAATTGCATAAAATGTAAATACAAAAAAAAAACATAAGTATTTACACCGTGTAGGTCCAGGTTCCCTGTTTAAAAATACCATGGCAGCATGCCATTTCCCTGGCAGCATGCAGCTCGTAAGAGGCAGGCATGTGTTAAAAACGTTGTTGTCGGAAAGAGCACTAATAGTTAACTACTGTATAGCAACTTGATCAGGTTCCACTGCTTTACTTATTCATACCGCCATAACGAAAGTAACATAATCTGGTCTGGAGGTATTCATTGATAAATATACCTATACCTATCGGGCCACAGGACAGTAATGAGCCTATAGCGCCAAGGCCTATATAGCTGAGTATATATCGTACCATCAAGAAAGTTGTATGTTTGCTCGCTGTCTTATGTCATATAATATAAAGTGGTATTTTTTTGCTAATTTGTTGTTAATCGCGAAGTTTTAACAACTTCATGGGGCTATACCAATAAAGTGGTCATGAGCGAGTCCGATTATTGGACGAAGGGTTCCGTAAGGGTAAAACATATATTAGGGATCTGTTGATTGCGACTTTGTACACATGTTGAAGTTACTTTTATAGATGGAAACGAAAAATGTTCGGCAGTTAAAGGTATAAATCATAAACATTGACCCGGTATTTAGATATTACTTTACTTATCTTCACGCCAAGTCCCTTACGAGATATGCAGAGAGGATCGAGTGCCAAATCTCACGATTCTGACAATTCTGTTGCGGTTTGTCGGTGGAGTAAGTCGCGTAATCTAATCCTTGGTCATCGAAGTGGTATGTTAGTCTAGTAATTATTAATTTGGCCGTGACATACGGACGAACAGACCGATATTAGGAATGTATGTATTTGATCAGTTTTTGCTATTATATACCTAGTCTTGCCAT
>NJDD01003156.1:35678-49401 GCA_002245505.1 Calephelis nemesis
CACACACACACACACACACACACACACACACACACACACACACACACACACACAAAATTAACTACATCTCTGAACAGTTCACAAGGAATTGAAGAACAAGATAGCAATAGTGATAGGTGGCAAGTCTATCGCCAACCGGGCACGTATCCAATCCCGAGCAACATTTTTCACCATACCGCGTCTCATTTTTTTGTTGCCCAAGCCGGAAATCGAACCCGGGGCCTCACGAAGTCAAATCCAACACCTGGACCGCTAGACCACCCAGGCGATATATACATTACATAGATTAAAAATACTGATTTTATTATTGTTGCTTGACTCCGACCGTTTCGCTATCTAAATAAAATTATTTAATTTGCAATTACCCGTAAAAATGTATGCTATCTAGTTTTCATCATTCATCTCCTAATATAAAAAAGGTTTTTGTTCCAA
Organism: Calephelis nemesis; assembly: GCA_002245505.1. Classification (NCBI taxonomy): domain Eukaryota; kingdom Metazoa; phylum Arthropoda; class Insecta; order Lepidoptera; family Riodinidae; genus Calephelis; species Calephelis nemesis. The sequence goes on from NJDD01003156.1 coordinate 36,111, forward strand.
AGCAAAAGAAGGAGAGAATAAAGCTAAAGAGGAATTAGAACGAGAAAGGCAAAAATTACGGGAAGCATATGTTAGAGATTGGGATATAGGAAAAGAAGGCGTTGAAGGTAAATTGAAAAAGTTCCGCGAAATGACACAAGAGGAATACGTAGAGCAACAAAGAGCTAAAAGGATAGAATTTGCTCCAAAACAAAGTGAAGGATCCGTTTCTAATAAACCTAATAAATCAAGTTACACTTTTGATTCCCAAGGCAAGAAACGGGACCGAATCCGAGACCTGATGAATTTTAGCCCGATACGAGAGCTAGTGCTCACCATAGAAAATTACTACTAGAAAATAAACATGATTTTAGGTTATGTGTGTCAGCACCTTAATGAAATTGCACGATGTCGGGACTTCCGCCATAGAGCAATTACGGAGATGGAGTCGGTGCTGACTGGTAAACAAACAGTGCTGACCCAAGCTAAAATGCCGTTAAGGTGCTGATAGACTTGAGCATTCACTTGTAACAGACTATCGAGCATTCGCCGTTTTTATGTTTGTCGAACTGAAAAAGTAGCCAAGCCAAGCATAGAGCCAAACATTGCTATGAACATTTTCATGAGCATTCTAGTATTCGCTCTAGTCAATTTTCGTTAAAAATTTTCTTTACGATGTTGTCAAACTTGACGGTCGTGTGTGCTGCATTTTTATATTCATTGGTATTTCTCATGTCGTGAAAAAAAAGAAATAAGTCTACAGGGAGAGTCAGTCCGGGCTCCTTAGCAGAATAGACCATCTGTCTTCCAGTGCCAGGCAGCTCGTAAAAGGCGAGCACAGGCTTACCGTCACTAACACCGTGACATCTGACTAGGTGGTAGAGTTTCACAGCGACTCGCCTGGTACCACCGCCTTATCTTTTCTTGCCACCATAACGTCAGCGCCGTTGATGTGTTCCGGTCCAGGGGGTGAGGTAGCCGGTAAACTTCCTTTTGCTCGAGGTCTAACATCCCGGCCTAAGATTGGCAATGCACCATTACCACCTTTAGTGTCTCTAGGCAGGGTGAATTTCTAACCCTCAAAAAATACGTCTGCTTGTTTGCCTTCCAATATCATAAAAGAGAGAGCGGGGAGAGTCGTCTCAGAGCGGTGATCGAAGCTTGGCTCGGCAAAAATCTTGAAGCAATGCTCGCTAGAATGCTCGCCAGAACGCTCGATAGAATGCTCGCTAAAATTTTCGCTACTTTTCTGTGATGTAACATTCGCACATATGCTCATTACAAGTGAATGCTCAAGTCTATCAGCACCTTTAGATGAAACGATTTGAACTATCAGCGAAAACTCGAAAGCTGTGGTTTCTGAACAAATACTATCATACCACAAAATAAATTTAGACACATGTTTAACTAAACACGGTCTTTGACATCCAATCGATGACATGCTACACGTGAATGGCTTGATAGCATGTTGTCCGGGTCAGCTGAGTATAACAACAAAAATTCCTCTCTGTCTGGCAGTTCGGAAGCGTCGAGCATAGGTTAAAGGTCTTATAGGTAACGATATCGTTACCTATAAGAGCATTGATGATAGGGTGTTGTGCAGCCACTTTCCGAGACAGGGATCCACCTCCTTACCTACTTGCTGCCATAATGATTGTCTTGTTTTTTTCATAATATGGGAAGGCAACAAGCAGACGGATTTTCTGATGGCAAGAAATTCAGACCGTCTAGAGACACCAAAGGTGGTAATGGTGCGTTATCAACCTTAGGCCGGGATGTTAGGCCTCTAGCAAAATTAAGTTTACCGGTTACCTTACCCTCCAAACCGGAACACGCCAACGGCAAGCGTTGATGTTATGGCGGTAGGAATTGGTAAGGCTTTGCGTGGTATTAATCTGGACGAGTCGCTGCGCAACTCTACCACCTAGTCAGATGTCAAGGTGTGAGTGCCGGTAAGCCTATGCTCGCCTTTTACGAGCTGCCAGGCAAAGAAAGACAGATGGTCTATTCTGCAAAGGAGCCCAGATCAACACGGGGCAAAATGTTCCGATTCAGAGGGTAGGGTAGCCGGTAGACTTACATATTTGGCCTAGAATTCTGGCTATAGTACCCTAATATATATATAGTTAATATATAGTTCGCCAATAACATCTATGGCGTATATAGGCCTTAGTTGTTTCTTGTCATCAGGAGACCCCTGTGCTTGTTTGCTGACCTCTGGCATAAAAAATGGATAGCATGGCAGCATATTGATGGTTGAAAATTAAATTTTATACAATGTTTAATAAAAAAAGTTTTTTTCTAGTTAGAAATATAATATAGCTGATATTCTACACATAGTAAAAGTCAATATGTTATCAATTTTAAAGGAAATTAAGCGGACTAGGTTCTTTAAAATTTAACTGTTTAGAATCCTACATCGGTTACGATAAAGTCAATAACATGATATCGAGGGAAGCTTATTCTTCACGGCAAATTCCTTACGGGGTAGGCAGAGAATACCGAGTGCACAGAGTCAGTCAGAGTTTTTGCAGACCTGCTTGGCTTCTTCCACAGCCCTACACAGTTACCCTATTCTTATAAACACGCCGATTTCGGAAAATCAATAAATTTTACTCAACATGTACACGAATATCTGTAATCATTAAAATAAAATCTGATTCCGTGTTGTCCATGCCACTGGAACTCTAATTTTATTTATTACTTGGTATTAATAAAACGATGTAGAGTTGGTCATAAAATTTATTGAAAATATAAAAGTAAAGAATCCTCACGCTGATATCCCCGAAAAGTAAGCAGAGGCATAACCAAGGCACCTATGACTAGCTGAAGATACTAAGTCCCACAATTTGATAGGTGGCAAGCTTATCGCCAACCAGAACACATATCCAATCCCAAGCAACATTTTTTTTTGTTAGAAAATTTGAAAGACCAGATTTTCACGTTGTTAAACGACTCGGGAATCAAACCTAGGACATCATGCAGCCAAGTCTAATGCTTGGACCGTCAGACCACAGAGGCGATCATTGAAAAAACAATATATAAAACTCACATAGTAAAGAGCAGGTGACGCAAAGTAAAGATAGCCAGTAGGTATAATAATATAAAATTGAAAATGAATCCCTTATTTACAAAAACGACAAAACTTATCTGCAAATTGTAGTTGAGAATCGCCTCGATCATGTCAGCTTTCAATTAAAAATCCGTATCGAAATCAGTTCCTCCATTTAGAAGTTATGATTCCACATACTTACATAAAGATATATATGTCACTTATTTTTTGGTCGGGAATTAAAAATTAGAAATTGATACTCTTTGTAGTTTTCACTAAATCTTTCATAACAATCGATTCGACGCAACATTGGAGATTTTGTATAAAGTTTACTTAAAGTGACACATGACACTTGTCGGATAGGTAGATATAACCCGTTTAATTTGAAAGTAAGTCTAAAGCATTAGCCTCATAGTATAAAGATATTCAGATTTAAGGCAACTAGTGTCATAATATGATTTAGGTGAATAAAAAACAGCAAACCTATTTCTTTTATTTTTTATATAAATGTTGCGCCAAACTGGCGTCCCCATGTAGTGATCTGTCATTTGATTTGTATGCCTAGGTTTTTTCATATAAAACAAATTCCAATTACTCGTTTTAAAATATCGGGTTGCCTGACTAAATATATACAGTGTCGGGACAAATGTCAATCAGAGATTAAGGGTAAGTTATACGTTTAAGCGAGTGGATATTTATGAATCAATATAACTTAACTAGCTTCCACTCGCGGCTTTGCATTCGTACTAATTTTCGTATTTTTATGTCCATTGATTTTTCTGGTTTATAAACTATATTCCTGTAGAGGTCATCTAAATCCGTTCAGTAGTTTGTGCGTGAAAAAGCAACAAACATTCATTAATTCTCACAAAACTTTCGTATTTACAATAACAGTAAGCTTGTACGATGTTTTGTTCAAAAGCGAAATAACTCTCAATTATTTAAAATTAGCGTGCAGGTCCCGGTTTGCTGTAGCTGTAGCTTCATAACTAGCAAATTATAAATAACATTTTTTGAAACTTTAAATGCTCATTCATATTAAGAGACAGACACACAACATTATATGTTTTTGTTAAGCTAAAAAGGGGGTTATGTTCCCTTATATTACTCGTATCTCCAATACGGAGGGTATTGTTACTCAAAAATCAGCATCTTTGGTAAAAACTCCCAATAATGGGCGTAATTTTTTTCGACATGTAGAACAAATATCGTCATATTTCAACAATACCTTCACTAATTACACTTTTAAACCTTCTTCGGGAATCACTTTAGCTATTCGTAATTTTTTTTAAAGAATGCATGTTACCATGTTTTAATTTATTTCGGACAGTATATTGATTAAAATACAAACAAGAACAAAAGTTAACCATATCGCTTGCAAGTATTTATTATAGACATCGTGGATACCAGCTGAATATTAATATAAATAAACATTTAAATATGACTAAATAAAATAAAATGAAATTTAAAAGAACAAAAATGTTGCGCATCACTTACCCTTAAATCCTGGGTCCGGTGAACAATTACATTGTACTTTTTACACGCTTTTTATTAGCTTCACTTGTATGTTTGTATGTATGTATGTTTGTATGTATGTATGTAACTCACACCCGTTTTTCTCCCACTTCCCGCGAACCGATTTCATTCAAACTTTGTACACTTATTAAGAACTGGTGCCAATAGAGTAATATAGTAAGTTTATCCCATTATCCTAATCAGGAGCGCCAGGATTTAACAATTTCCTTACGTATCCGTATATTACGTAGTAAGGGCTAACAGCTTATGACTGTTATAACATTCTTTTTATAGTTTTTAGTTTGATGTGCTTGAAAAGCGTGTTTTTTAGTTTTTTTAAACTATATTTTATTATTAATGTATAACGTTTTCAAATTTAAAACTTGTTTTTAGGTTTTTGTATCGAAAGGTATTGGTATGTTATTATTAAATCTGAGCTTTCTATTTGCGATAGTAAGTAATAATATATAAATAGCGAACTATTTATATATTTGTTATATTACTGGGAGCCCATAATCAAATTCAGAATTAATGATGGTAGGACCTTCTCAATACGCTCTTCAAAATACAAAACGGATTTTAAAAGCTTATTCTGAAATTGCGGAAAAATCGTTTACAATATAAAAAAAAATATGTAGGAATTGAACACATAAACTCTTTTTCCTTCGAGTTAGTTTAAAAATGATGCTGGAGCTACTTGCCAGAAAAATAGTTGACTACCCCAGTAGACCGTAATATTCGTTTTTAAACTATCTCGAAGGAAAGGACAGTTAATAATTTGCTCGATTTTTACGTATGTTTTTGTGCGTTACAAACGATTTTTCCGCAATTTCTGAACCATATTTCAAAATTCGTTTGTACTTAAAAGAGTGTTGTACCGAGGTGGTTCTATAGCCACTTATTCTGAATTTGATTATGGAATCCCAGGGAGATAAAGTTGTGTTATGTATGTTAAATATTTAAGTTACGTGTACGTAGATGATTTACTTATTGCAAATTATAATTTACTATCGGCCCGCTCTGGCTTCGCACGGCTATAAAATATACATAAAAACTTTCCTATATAGTGGATAGTAGACTTCGTCCACTCATCGGACCACTGAGAAGATCCGTCAAGAAACTCAGTCAGTACCAAGTATAAATTGTAGATTATTATTATTAATTAACTAGCGGCCCACCCCGGCTTCCTACGGTTATGAAATATACATATAAACCTTTCACTTCAATCACTTTATCTATTAAAAAAAACACATCAAAATCAGTTGCGTAGTCTTAAAGATTTAAGCAAACAAAAGGACATAGGGATAAAGGAAGAAACTTTGTTTTATACTATGTAGTGATTAATTATGGGTGATAAAAGTAGTGATTAAATATATATTATTTGCTATGTCGAATTTTCCACTACTATGAACTTTGAAATATGAAAAAAAAGCATCGTAGTTTTCTTTTCTCTTGTACCTACGCCTGGATGACTCTAAGAAGCACTGTAAGTCTTATTTTTCCATTGTTCAAGTTTTACTTCTGATTTTATATTTTTATTATAAATCATAATATTACTTTCAATACTCATGAATCACCTCTGGGGTCTAGTAGTCTGACGTAGGACTTGACTGCTTGAGGTCCCAGGTTTAATCGTGGGGATCAAAATAACGTTGCCCGGGATTGGATGTGTGCCCAGTTGGCGATAGGCTTGCCACCTATCACATTGTGGGACTTAGTGTCTTCGGCTAGTCGTAGGTTCCCTGGTTGTGTTTCTGCCTATCTCTTCGGGCATCGTATCATAAAGTATCGTAAAGAAACGTTTTTTTAATCAAAGGATGGAAATTTTGTATCGCGGTCACATTAATATGATATAATATTCGAAGGCAAAGAAGCAGACGGATTTCTTGATGATATGAAATTCACGCTGCCTAGCAACACCAAAGGTGGTAATGATGCGTTGCCAACCTGAGGCCGGGATGTTAGGCCTTGAGCAAAAGTAAGTTTACCGGCTACCTTACCCTCCAACTGGAACACCTCAACAGCAAGCAATTTGACAATAATGTCAAATTATGGCGGCAGGAATAGGTAGGGCAGTGGTACCAATCCGGGCGAGTCGCTGCGAAACTTTACCATCTAGACTCTAGTTTCGACAATTTTAGCTAATAATGTTACTGGTTTTAAGGATATAACGTTTTATTTTCTTAGGATTTTTAGGCAATCCGTTTTAAATATGATTTCTAATGTTTGGAAATATTGAATTTGGAAATTTTCTTGAATTGTTCTGAGTCTTACAACTTTTTGTTTTACAATTTTCAAATAAATATTTCTTCAGTTTTGATCATTTCTGACAATTCGCTTTTGGTATTAATATCTAATATTATGAGCGTGTTGACAGGAAAGAAAGGAATTAAAAATTTCACCTCGAGACTAGAATCCTCAGTAGTTCAAATGGTTAAAGCAATCGTCGACTTGATACGAAACGTTACAGGTTCAAATCCTGTCTAGGGCTGTCTAATTTTTTTCGTTCTTTCTTTAAAATTTATAGAATATTATGATTGCTTAAATATTTTGTTTTAAATATTTTGGACAAGTATTCACATGGTACATAAATATTAATCTGTGTTGCCGACCTAAAATCACAATGTACCGACGTTAACCTAGACGGCTTTTGGTTTTTTTCTGATAAATTATTTTATGATTCAATAGCCCTAAAATGTTGTAAAAGCGAAATGGTTGGGAAATTATTTAAATTTTATTACTTCACAGTTTTTAAAAATATATAAGTTGAAACAGAGATTCTATTAATATTTTAAATGCAAAAGTTTGTGAGTACTTAAGAACGTTTGTTGTAGTGGGCTAGTAGTGAATGCCCTAGTTGTTCCTTTGTCTACCTCTTCGGGGATACGGGCCTAAAGATATTTATATGCCTGTCTTTTAGTATAGATAAATAAACAAGTAGTATCTAAAATTTTATTATCACAGGTTTGAACGAGTCCTATCTGAGAGAAGCGATGTTGAAGTCCCGGGCGATTTCCATGAGTTCCGGTTTAGATGCTCCAATGGGTCAGACGCGACGGAAGAGCTCTAGATCTAATAGGTAACTGTCTACTAATTACTACGCTGTAACTAACTAAGAACATGGACGTAGCTATCTCTGGATGGATACTATGGTCCCGAAAATTAATTAGTAAAAATTAGACAGGCCGCGCTTCTCGGACATAAATTCGCTACCTATATTATAAATGCGCGCCACTCGTATCATTTGTGTCGCCTCTGTGGTCTAGCGGTCCGGGTGTTGGACTTGACTGCATGAGGTCCCGGATTCGAATCCCGGGTCGGCCAACAAAAATAAAATTGGATTTTTCCAATTTTCTAATTACAAAATGTTGGTCGAGATTGGAAATGTGCCCGGTTGGCGATAGGCTTGCCACCTATCACATTGCGGGACTTATGCCCGATTTCACCAAGAGCCCCTATACTTTAGGGGACCTTTTAACGTTACTTATGGGACTGTTTCCATATAAAACAGTCCCCCAAAACACGTTAAAAGGTCCCCTAAATATAGGGGCTCTTGGTGAAATCGGGCATTAGTGTCTTCGGCTAGTCGTGGATGCCTTGGTTGTACCTCTGCCTACCTCTTCGGGGATATGGGCGTGAAGACACTTTTTTTTTCGTATTACTTTTCTCAACATAGGCAGCAAAATTATATAAATTTAAACCATTTTCACGTGCGGATAATTTAAGAAAGGCATTACTATTATTATTTTAAAGTTCGTGTAGAGCTAGCCCGAGGATCACTGCGACCTAACTAGATCTATTGTGATCACAACTCTTACTCGTTAAGATTAGATCAATATCGTAAGGCCGATAGTCTTCTATAACATAAAAATGAATTGCTAAATGTGTTGGTAAGCGCATAACTCTCGAACGACTCAACCGATTTGGCTAATTCCTTTTTTGTTGTATTAGTAATTGTCAGAAGAAGGTTCTTATGAAGAGAAAACCCGGGAAAGTTGCAGGGAAGATGGGAAAAACAATACTTTATTTTCCCCATAAAAACAGAACGGGTGGAACGAAGTTCACCGGGACAGCTAGTATATATATAAAAATGAAACCCGTTTTCCTTGGTCACGGCATCACGCGTGAATGGCTGGACCGATCTTAATCATTATTTTTTGTTGTATTTGTTATTATTAGGAGAAGGTTCCTACGGAAAAAAAATAATAAGAAAATCTTTCGAAAATTTGGAAAATGTACATTTAATTTTGCATATTTCATAAAACGCGCGTAACGAATGTCAATGTCATTCACAGCAATAGACTATATTGAATTGAAAGAGCATCGTTTGTTCGGAAACGTGGTTACTTAATTAAATTCGAGCATCATTTGTTCGGAAATGTAATAACATTGTAATTTTTCCCATACAAACTGAACGGGCGGTACTAAGTTCGCCGGGATAGCTAGTTTCCAATAACTGTGTAATGCTCTTGGCATTGATCAGCTTAAGATTTTGGGGATGTATTAAGTGCCTCCCCCCCGATGCTTACTTCGGTAGTCGCAAAGGACGTGCATTGCCATCATATTAAGAAAGGCATGGTATATTTTTGGTGAGTTTTTCTGGTTTGTGAAAAAATCTTTTACACCCGTGGAGGGCCCTTTATAAAAATGTATTTTTATGCAGGGCCTCTTCAGGGCACGCTCCGTCTCTGGTAACAAGCTAATTAATAAATAACGCTTTTGTTTTTATTGTCTCGGATTTGTCGCTTTCGCATCAACAGGATGTCTGCCGTCTGATCACCGACGGCAGAGACGTTAACAATGAGCTCAAAGATAATTATTATCGACAAACACCAGCTCTGTAAGAGTTTGTTCTTAATGTTAATATCCTTTTCTAAATATATTATCATTAGTTGAAAACAATATCATATACCTTTAAATGAACAATTCTTAAAATTGAAACATATAATTGGGATCTCGGAACCGGCTCCCACGATTTTCATGAAATTTAGTTTGTAGGTGGTTTCGGGGGCGATAAATCGATCTGGCTAGGAATCATTTTTAGAAAATTTCATTTTATTCGTGTTTAAACTGAAAATTTTATTCGTGTTACTGAAAAATATTACTTCCTGACATTTATTGGCGAATAATAAAATTATTTTTTTGTGAGCAATAAAGTTGTTCCTGCAGATGGCGTTGTTAAGTGACACGAAGTCAACGAGAGTTTGCTAAAAAAATACCGAGCAAAGCTCGGGCGTCCAGCTACTGTTACTAAAATGTAAAAACTGGTATAGGTTCTTTAGAATGTTGACAAAATAATAGTCAAAAAAATTTTTTCAACTTTGTAGTTCTATAACGTTTTTTCGTAGAATGTTTTTATAAATTTCATAAAATACTTTTATTTATGAGATATGATAGGTCAGCAAATAAGCGTACGCGTACGTACATACCTTGTGGTAAGAGACGACCGTGGCTTATAGACAACATAGGTGTTGTGGATACTTTGCTGTCCTGTGGCCGTAATAATAGGACAATTGTGCAAGTCTACCGGCTATCTAATATTCTGGACCACAAGACACTGTTATTAAGGCAGCAGGAAAAGGTAAGGAGTGGATCCCTACCAGTGCGAGTTACAAAATGGCATTCGACCACCAGTAATCTTATTGCTAGCGACCCATTAAACTTTTGATCTCCTCTTACAAACCTGATTAGAAGGCAGAGGGTCGATCCTAGTCAAGAAACCTGGACCAATAACGGGAAAATATAAATAATCCTTTTTTCGTGTGATCACCTCTGTGGTCTAGCGGTGTTTGACTTGACTTCATTGAGGTCCCAGGATTGATCCCCAAGTCGGGCAACAAAATGGAATTTTTTTTTTAATGAGCATTGGCCGAGATTAAACACATCCAACCCATTCCCTCCTATTGGCGAATGGCAATAAACTTGCCAACTATCACAATGTGGAGCTCACTGTATTTTGCTAGTAGGGGGTGCCCCGGATTTGTCTCCGCCTAGCTCTTCGGGAATATGGTAACTAAATGTAACAATTGTAAAAACTTTTGTGAGTAGGTTACATTTACAATTTTTGATTTCAATGAAGGAACTTCCTGAACATTTCGTAACTGTTTCATCCTATAACTTTTTATAAATTTTCTAACTTTGAACATTATTTATTTACAGGGTAACATGGGTTTCTAGTGAAGGTTCAAATAAGTACCTTCACGCCCATATCCCCGAAGGCGTAGGCAGAGATACAACCAGGGCACTCACGACTAGCCGAAGACACTAAGTCCCACAATGGGATATATGACAAGCCTTATACCAACCGGGCACATATCCAATCCCGGGTAACGTTATTTGTATTAGAAAATTTAAAATATACATTTTCTAATTTTTTTTGCCGCCCCGGGGATCGAACCCGGGACCTCATGCAGTCAAGTCCAATAGCTGAGCCGTTAGACCACAGAGGATAACTTAGGATGAGAGATAACGTTACTTAAATTTCCTAATTTTCACACTTTTTACTTACAGGGTAACATGGGTTGCTAGTGAGGGTTTGACGAACTATTTCCGGCGTCTTATACAAGACGAGAAGTCAACAGAGATGAAGGGTTGCCAGTCCTATCAAGACTTCTCATGTATACCAGAGAACGAGTCGTACGAAAGAAAAACAGACTCCAAGGGCAGAAGATTATCATATCAGAGAGCAGTGTCTGGAGAAGATCCTGTCATGCCTTTGAGATACCAAGATTCAACAATGCGGAGACGAAAACCCATCCCAGAGAATAGTGAGGTAAGTTTATTTTGATTATTTAACGCTTTGACTAAAATAATTTACTTTTTCTTGACTAAAATAACAACCCAAAAAATAATAATAGCAAAAAAAAATATGACAGTGGAGATGATAACAAAATTTCTTTGATATTATGATTCTACAATGGAGAATTTCAAGCTTTCAGCAAATAGTAAGGTGAGATTCTTGAGTAAGAGTTTATTCAGACCTGTATGACCAAAGTAAATTACTTGAACTTTGTCTGAAATGCAGATGAAATTCACTCGAGAATCCTAAATTAAATAAAAAAGCGGTTGTCTGTAAAGTCTATTGTCTGTAAAGACGATTGTTGAACGTAATAACGTTGTAAGAAGGAGGCCGATTGTGCCTCTTTGTCGCTCGTTCCGCGTTCTCGCTTGCACTTCGAACGCCTCTGAGTGAGGTAACGCCGCATGAGTCTTGTTTTGGGTGCGTGCAGTCGGCTCCATCGAGTTATAAGACGTTGTCACGTCAAAACCTTATACATATAACGAGAATGAAATAATTTAATTTAAAATATAATAGTCAGTTGTTTTGTTTAATTGAGTGAAACTTTGACAAAAATGAATTACTTTTACTACATCTAAAATAACGTCCTAGAATTTGTATTATAATAGAGGCCAGTGTTTGAAGATTAGCCTGTAATACCTATGCTGCCTTATTAATAAACATGGAGTAAAGTGCTTCAAGGTTCAGCCTGCTATTAAAATCTCTACAATAATATAAAGACTATATACAATATCAACTGAATTTTACTCTTACGTTAGTCCATGTTTATTAATAAAACGGTTGGCGTCTTTTAAAATATACATACACTAAAATACTTGTAGGTTTAGTTTGATGTTATGGTCTTTTTACGCTTATTTAATTACTGTATTGCAATTTAAACCTTGGAGTAATTTAGTCTAAGTTTATTAGTAAGACAATTAACGTTTTAAGATTTAAAATTAAAACCTGTACTAGATTGACAGGAAGATAAAAAAGATAAGATTTTCGATTAAAATAAAATACAGTAATACCAACATAAATAATTATCATTTCATCCGAAAAATGTAAAAATAATAAAATCATATGCATGAAGGCGTTTTATTTGAAACTAGCGGCTTGCCCCGGCTTCGCACGGTTATGAAATATACGTTTAAAGAATACGAATACATAGAAACCTTCCTCTTCAATCACTTTATATATTAAAAACCGCATCAAAATCCGTTGCGTAGTTTTAACGATTTAAGCATACAAAGGGACATAGGGGCAGAGGAAGCGACTTTGTTTCATACTAAGTAGTGATACACTCGAGAGCAAGTAATAAGGGTCGGTTAAATAAACCTAAATATCTCCAAAAACCTCATTCCTAACAAAAAAACTGTGTTTGATACAAAATTTATTTATTATTAAACTGATGTTTAATTTTGTTTACGTATGTTCAATCTGGCGTAAAAAAACAGCTATTATTGGTTGTCATGGTGAAAATATTGAAATCGTCGATCAAATAAAATTGACATTGAAATTATTCGACCGTATTTAACACCATATTAATTACGGTTTCTCGATTTATAACAGGGTTGCCAAATCTCATAATTTAAATTACCTGTTTTCATTATTATAATTTTAGCGTTCATCCTAGTTCAAGGGTACAAATCTAAAATTGCTTTCCTCTTTTTCACTTGCCATGTTCTTTAACTGTGCCAAAAAATACTGACCGGAAAACCCTCAAATTGAAATCGTATATAAATACATTTATTTATCCACTTAAAAAGTTTGCTTGCTGTAATATTGATGTAATATTCCCATTGACAGGACATGAAAACATATGAAAAAATCGTGCCATTTAGAACAAAATATGGCCGCCATTCTATAACAAACTTATAAAATTTTAACTTTCGATTAAAACAAAATTTGATATAGCGGGTTGTTTGAGACAATGCGAGGGAAAAATATTTAGATAACATTAACAG
>NJDD01003156.1:57374-87528 GCA_002245505.1 Calephelis nemesis
ATTGGTACCACCACCTTACCAATTCCTGCCGCCACAACGTCATGACGTGTTCCGGTTTAGAGGGTAAGGTAGCCGGTAACCTTACTTTTGCTCGAGGCCTTACATCCCGGCTTCAGGTTGACAACGTACCATTACCACCTTTAGTGTCTCTAGGCGGCGTTAATTTGGTACCATTAGGAAATCCGTCTGTTTGTTTGCCTTCCAATATCATAAAAAATAATAATAATAAGAAATGCCAAAAAGGTTGCCCTATATTGCCTAAGTACCTAATTGGCGATAGCTTTTCCAGCTTTCACTTTGTGGAATTAAGTATTTTATGCTAATCGTTGATTACTTTATTTTTATGATAAATAAGGAAAACAAGCAGACGGATTTCCTGATGGTGAGAAATTCACGCCGCCTAGAGACACCAAAGGTGGTAATGGTGCGTTGCCAACCTGAGACTCAGTTTTTACTTACTTTTATTACCAAACAACCCTTATGTGTTTCAAAAGCCCTGTGAATATAATGTGAAAAACCATACATTAACAGATGCTAATGTAAGGTGTCGGTTATATTACAGCAGACCTTAGTATCCCGGAAACTAAGTTTTGAAATTAATTGATATAAAATTAATTAATAAATTAAAGTTTTGAATTTTTTTTATTTTTAGTTTTTGAAGTTTAAAGATGTAGACAAAACGAAACTTCGTCATGTCCGTCTGTCATACCCACTTTATTCTTAACTATTACGACTGCGCAGTTGAAATATTATGGGATGTATTTTGTCAAGTGGATTTTTATACAAAACTAGCGCCCCGGTATGTGCTTCGCTACGTTCCTATATGACCGCATGAATGACATAACACAACTAAATAAAAAAGAAAAAACGACTGAAAAAATTTTCAATTTGAAAAAATTAATACCTATTAACAAAACGATCCGCTATTTATTGAATTCATTTGTTACAAAAAATGGGATAAAAGTAGAACCGATCGACCGATTTTATGCAAACTTCACATAAACCATCTACTAAATAGTCCAAATAATGCTTAGCATTTGGTTTGGATAGATGAGCCCGTTCTTGATATATAAAATTACAACGAAATGTGGCATTGATTTTATATATTACTAGCTGCCCGCCCTCGCTTCTTTCCCAATTTGATAATATTTTTGCTTTGTGTTGTTTCGGGATTCTTATGTAGAGTAGAACATCTTAGAGTATCATAGAAATTCTTTTGTTTCACATAAACTATACATGAGACATTTACAAAAAAAAGTATTTTTACGCCCATAAAATCGAAGAGGTAGGCATAGGCGCCACCAGGGCACCCACGACTAGCTGAAGACACTACTTCTTATAATGAGAAAGAAAACAATTTCGGGTCGGGCAACCAAAAGAAATTTTCTTTTGGTTGCCCGACCCGGGAAGCGAACCCAAGACAAAGGGTACTTTCTATCCTTACCGTCAGAAAACTAGGAAAAGCATTTTGAATTTTCCTATACAAATTAATACAAATTAAACAGGTGGAACAAAGATCACGGGAACAGCTAGTAAAAACTAACATAGGTTAAAAGCTATAATAAAAGTGCCGATTGTTCTGCACCAATTTTGCCAAAAAATAATATTTCTGAGACAAAATAATGTTTCCCCGTGTTGGTCCGGGCTCCTTTGTAGAATAAACCATCTGCCTTCCTTGCCAGGCAGCGTCACTAATACCGTGACATTTGACTAGGTGGTAGAGTTTAGCAGCGACTCACCCGGATAAGGAACACTGCCTTACCATCATGACGTCATGATGGTACATGACGTCATGATGGTAAGGCGGTGTTCCTAATCCGGGTGAATGGCCTAACATTCCGGCCTCAGGTTGGCAACGCACCATTACCACCTTTGGTTTCTCTAGGCGATGTGAATTTCTTACCATCAGGAAATCTGTCTGCTTGTTTGCCATCCAATATAATAAAAAAAACTAAAAGAATAAAAAATCGCCTGTGCGGTCCAGGTGTTGGACTTGACTTCATGAGGTCCCGGATTCGATTCCAGTGTCGGGCAACAAAAAGAAAATTTGGAAATGTGTTTTTTTCTAATTATTATTAATTATTACTCGAGATTGGATATGTGCCAGTTGGCGATAGGCTTGCCACTTAACACATTGTGGGACTTAGTCTCTTCGGCTAGTCGTGGGTGCCCTATTTGTGCCTCTGCCTTTCTCTTCAGGGATGTGGGCGTGAAGATACTTTGCTTTTAAAAGAAGGAAATCCGTTTTCACATAGTCTTCAAAGCAATCAAAGATTAATGGTTGTATTTTCAAAGGGTGCGATTCACGCAGTATGGGTTTTGCGTGTGACATGCAAACAACACATAAACAAACTTCGACGTGACGTCAAACTACGGAAAACTTTTCCACTTCATTGAATCGACTGAAACCGGTTTTCAGTTACGGTGGCGTGTAATATAGTAACAATTCTGTTGTCACGAACTAAACTAAACTATTAACTCAGATACTAACTCATGTTGCCAACCGACTTGTTATAAAAATAGTATATTGTAATGCCTTATGCCAATCCTTAATTGAGTATTGCATTTTGTCATAGGGTGGTGCGTCCAAATCCTACTTAATAGAAGTAAAAAGAGCTCAACGTGCCATACTAAAGGTGGCAGCGGGTCCGCCCTTTCGACATCCTACAACTGATCTCTATAAGCGTTGGGATCTGCTCACTATCCGACAGTTTTACAAACTACGTTCTTTATTGAAAAAACATTCGCAGATTGCGTATGATCAAAACCGTGTAACTGATAGACGTCGAAGGGGGGGAGTTGCTCCCACCTAATTTTTTTCATTTAGTGCTTTCCCATCACACACACATCTTCACGCCAAGTCCCTTACGGGGTAGGCAGAGAGTATGGAGTGCCAGACCTCACGATGCTGACAAACCTGTCTTGCTTTCTTTACATTTATTACCCTTTTCATACAAACACGCCGGTTTCGGAGACACCACCCTCGAATAATATTCGATTGATCTGATCGTGAAATGTCAGCCTTGGTCTCCCCGGGTACCTACATCCATCCACATTCGCATTGTATATCTGCTTTGTCAATATTTCATCTGTCATTCTTTCCACATGACTGAACCAGCGGAGCATGCCCTTTCGCATTTCAATACCAACACTTTCTTTCAATCCCACTCTTTCTCGGATCTCACTGTTACGAATGCGGTCAGGGAATGCTTTCCCATCATTTTTATAACTATCTTGCTCCATTATTGTATAAACGTCTCAATACCATTCTTAACTTCCATCCACTAAGTAACAACCACTGTAAAAGAATTCTTAAAAAACACTTCAAAACGCCAGACTACCACCAAACGGAAGAATTACTAATCCCAACTAAGTAACTATTGTCCTAGGTCCTTGACTTTACATCTGTATTTGGATCTATTATTTTTAAATTTTACTAGGGTCCCAAATCCTAAATATGACACCACCTTACGCTGTACGATTTGAACATACGCTAACATAGACACACACATACACACAAACATATAAACACACACACGCACATACACACATATAAAACTTTATTTCTTTTAGGCTAAGTTATTGTAATAAGCTAACACGGTGGGGCACTGGTGACGTGTCACTCAGGTATTTACCTAAAAAAGGCATCAGACTCTCACTAAAATGCCAAACTAGATTTGTACTACAACTTCAACAATATTTGTAGATTATGTGAGAGTGAACAATAAATAAATATTATTATTATTATCATTTATTTTCACTATCTCTTATTTTCTACATTTATATATTTAACATACAAAAAATAATATTAAAAATTTAAATATATAAACAGGGAACAAAAAACGGTGGTCTTAAAACTAAACCGTCAGTGGTCAGGGCGACAGAGTGAGGAACCTCCGCACTCCGCACAATGCGGGCCGTCCCGTCAAATATTATTATTATTAACTAATTTTGAGATGATTAACTATACTGTAAATAAAATATACAACGCAAAACAATGCTATTTAATAAAATACAATACAACACAAAAAATATAGTAACAATTATGTTGGCACAAACTAAACTAAAAACTAGTTTTGAGATAATTAACAATACTGTAAATACAATACTGTAAAAACAAAACAATGGTATTTAATTAAATGCAATACAACACAAAACAATTAACATAAAAAATATAGCAACTATTATGTTGGCACAAACTAACTTAAATTAAAAAATAATTTTAAGATGAGCAAATATATTGTAAATACAATATACAACTCAAAATAATGCAATGGAATATAACACAATATACAAAACAATACAATAAGTCTTTATAATACACCAAATATGATACCAAATGTACATTGATGGTATAGTACTATTCAGCAACTTGAGCGGATAGGGATGACCTCGCCCTGACACTATAATGACACTGTCATGTTCCGTTCTGAAGGTAGGGTAGCCGGTATACTTGCACAATTGTCCTAATAACCGGGTCATAGGCCAGCGACACACCTATAACATCTATGGTATCTATCGTCTGTTTCGTATCGTTTGTTTGCTGACCTCTAATATACAAGATAACAAATTACAAACACATGAAATAAAAATGAAAAGACACGCAAATGTACAATGTGACATGTAAATGGACAAAAAACATGAAAAATAATAAAAAAAACGTATTTACAAATGCTAGAGTAGCTCGTTTTGTATTTTTCTTATTTTATAGGAAGGCAAACAAGCAGACGGATTTCCTGATGGTAAGAAATTCACGCATCGTATCTAAGTTTTGATTGCACCAATAGAATCGCTACCAATGTCTTGTTGTATAAGTAGAAATTTCTATTAAAATATGAAAACATGTCATGGTGGTGTTGTACTTCATGCTCATGACTGTAAACATATCAAAATTCACGCTGTTATCTAAAGACAACTCTAGCTAGTAAAAATAAATATAACAATATTTAATACGAATAAAAATAGGTCAAAAGGGAAATTTCATACCTCTGCTGAGCGTTGTAGATGTAATCCTCGGTATTTGTTAACCATCTTAAAAAAAGAGTTTAGTTTATGGTTCTTTAATAAGTATGGGAATGAGTCGTGTCTTTTTATGTAGCGATATACGAGTGAAATTAAAATAATGCAAAAAAAGCCACTGTTTTTTGCAATTTCAATTAACGATGTTAAATAGTGAAAAAAGCGT
Source organism: Calephelis nemesis (assembly GCA_002245505.1). NCBI lineage: Eukaryota > Metazoa > Arthropoda > Insecta > Lepidoptera > Riodinidae > Calephelis > Calephelis nemesis. Next base: position 62,560 of record NJDD01003156.1, read on the forward strand.
TTTTCACTTCGAATAGTAGGTACTAATAAATTATTGTAACGTAAAAGCGAAAAATTTAAACGAATTTGCCGTTAAAAAAATATGGAAACTCCAATTTTTCATGTTTGAAAAAAGTAGAGTTATGTTGTATTTAAAACTAGTGAATCGACTAATAGAAACCATAAAGGAATATGTACAAAACCTCCGCTATTGGTAACCTCCACTAATTGTACAAACTTCCACCTCCCACAATGTGATAGGTAGCATACCTATCATCAACTGGATACATATCAAATTACGGGCAACGTTATTTCTTTTAGAAAAATATACATGTACTCATATTTTTGTTGTCCGAGAGGTGACTTATTAAGAAATTCAGTACGAGTAGATATACAGGGTAACACATAACACCAGCCAAATTTTAAATAACAGTTCGGAATCAACAATATTTTCGATCTATGAAAACACTAAAAATTAAAATAAAAGTCAATAGATTTTTGTTGTAATTTAAAATAGGGAATCTTCGCACCCATTATCCCGAAGAGGTAGGCAGAGGCACAACCAGGGCACCCACGACTAGCCGAAGACACTAAGTCCCTCAATGTGATAAGTGGCAAGCCTATCGCCAACCGGACACATATTACATGCTGAGCAACTTTTTTTTATTAGATAATTGGATTTTCCAATTTTCTTTTTGTTGTCCGACCCAGGATTCGAACCCGGGACCTTAGGCAGTCAAGTCCAACAACTGAACCGTTCGACCTCACAGGCGATATAAGATAAGGAGAGGCTGATCATAATATTAAGGCAGCAAAATCTTTGGCGGGTTTAGTATTATCCACTTATAATGCTCTGATTATTTCAAGGCAGATTACTTTTTTTAAGCGGGTTTAGTTAAAAGCTAAATTTATAGTCATTGCCCCCATGTCACGTCGCTACTTCAAAAACTTGAAAGTTTCACATATTATTCAGTTTCATCACTAAGGCTGAGCACACATCGTAGTCACGATAGTCTTAAGACTGTCGTTGATGTGCGCATCGGCATAAATACAAAAGCCGACAGTCGTTAGACTTAGCAGTGCAGTTTTTGTAGGTATTAGATAATTTTACCTGTAAGACGTTTTATTTAAAGTGTGCGTGTATCTGTGTTTTAAAATGCAATAGTCTGTCTTAAACATGAAGCTATAAGTTCTATACTAGAGGTTAAACTCCTAACAATGACTTGATGATATTTCCAAATACTGCTGACTTGGGGCTTGTGATGTCAGTCAACAAAGTTAACACGAAAGAGAGGTCAGCACATTAGAGTGAGTCAGCAGTATTTGAAAATGACATCACGTCTTTGTTAGAGTGTAACCTCCACTAGTACTATTTAAATTATGCGCTTTGGCTATATTCGTCAAGCTTCGGAAATCCGAATGTATTTTAAAGACATCTATAAAGAGTTGTTATTACATAACTATTAATTTCGCTTAAATTTAGATTAGGTCAGCTAATTTAAAATAATAGTATAAAATGTAAAAAGTGTAAAACCGAAGCGTATAATATAAATAGTAGTACTGGTACTGTAATATGGCTCATGATCTTAAGACTGTCTACAGTATAATCTCAGCCTTAAAATATGACGTAGACGCTGTGGTATTGTGCATTATGAACCTGAATGACAAAAGTGAGAGTGGGCATTGTTTGTGTTCTTTTGTTATGTGAAGTTTACAAGATGTCTTCAAAGTCTTCTAGTTAAAGAGCTTCTACCATGAGTAGATTATATTCGGTAATTTACACACCTAAATTCTGTAGCGCCTGTGGTCTAGAATTTCGTTCTGTGAGGAGCCGGTTCTAGACATGCCATTATAAAATTTAATTTATCTCTGTTAGTCTGGTCGAGAAGTGAGTTTCCAGCGAAAAATAGTTCTTGTAATCGTAAAAATATGGTTGTTAGTAATTTGAATTCGGAAAAAAAATCTGAGTAATTGGAATTTTGGAATAATCCCGCTCTGAAAAATTACAATTGTTATAAAAAAATACCAAATATTTGAGTATAGTCGTTTTGTTAAAAAAAATTACAATAACAATTTTTTAATTTTTAATTTTTTGTTAATTACAAAAATTAATAAAAAACAAATAAAAAAAAATTATGATCTTTTACTGCGGTATCTTCTTTATTATTTATCTAAGAAGAGCCCTCGAAAGTTAAAAAAAATTGATTAATTACTTAAACTTTTATAAGGGATTTTATGAGAATGTAAAGCCTCCAAATAATTTGTTAATTAATTATTGAATAACTTAAACAAAAATGAAGTTAACAAGTTTTCGCTAAATAGACTATATTCTTTTAAGTGTCTAGATGACACTATAATTTTTTTTTTATAATTATATTTAATGTTCAAAAAAATACTTATTGGTGCTCGCTTTGCGCGGCGGCAGTAAGGCAGCGCTGAAACGGCCGCGCGGAACCCAATTTTCAATGTTAAATTAAAATTATTAATAATGGAGCTACAACTCCGGGAGTTGATACATATCGTACTCAAATTTTCTCCTCTTTTAGGATCTTTTTTTTAATTTCAATTATCTTTAATATTTTTCGAGTTATAGCTACAAAACGTAGACACCCTTTTTAGTTTTTTTTTTATTATAACAATTGTAATTTTTTAGAGCTTGAATATTCCAAAATTCCAATTACTCTGATTTTTTTCCAAATCCAAATTACTCACAACCATATTTTTACGATAACAAGAACTACATTTCGCAGGAAATTCACTTCTCGACCAGACTATGTATTAATTCGTGATGCCAAAACTGGTGACCCCTTTTTACGAAAATCGCAATTTGGCACACTTATAGTTTATGTGTAGGAGAAGTGCAGAACACTAATATTTCTCAAAAATAATGTTTATAAAGTACATTATGTCAATAAATAAAAAATTACCCACACTACATGCATTTGACACACACAAACAAACATATTGATGATAACGATAAAAGATCACAGATGGCGCACTAAAAAGTTTTGGAAATAAAGTAGTTTGTCTAGAGAAAAATGAAGATGGCGTTTTTATCAACAAGATATTAAAATGTATTATGGTCGAATTTCGACCAATGGGCGACCACTAGTTTGAATAACTAACTGTCCCGGCAAACTTCGTTCTAATTCAGTAGTAGTTTAAAAAAAAATGTCGACGCGCACAAATACCACTTGTATGGTTCAGTGGAATAAAGATATTTCTGATTCTGATTTTGATTCAGTATGGGAAACAACTCTTGATAACAACTAAATAATAAAAATAACTAAGTAATAAAACAAATAGTTAAATCTGTCCCGTCGTTCGGAGGTTATGCGCTTACCAACACATTTAGACACACATTTAGCGCCACATACTATGGTCATGGTATATAGTCATGGTAAGAACTAATAGGACTCAGTCAGGGGCGGATTTGATACGTTGGCTGCCCTAGGCCTACAAAAGATTGCCCCCCCCCCCTTATGTACTGTAAAGCATGCAAAATTAAATCAACTATAGAAATTAAATAAAAATAAAAAAAAATAACGATAATCAGTAAATGATTTAATTATCTCAATCAGTATTTCAGTTACTGATTCTTACCATTTCTATTTGTGAGAAGCAATGAATCGTTATTCACAAATTGTCTTTTGCCTGGCTTTCTGAGCAGAGCAAATTTTGCCGCCTTAGGCCCGGACCTACTCGGCCTATTGGGAAATCCGCCCCTGGACAAAGTAAAAATCCAGTAATAACAGTAATGAATTTATATACCCTGTTATGGAATTTAGAAATTAATATTTTAAATAATCTGTGGTTAAGTAGTATATCGACTCTATGGTATAGCGGTCCGGTTAACAGCTTGACTCCATGAAGTCTCGGGTTTGATAATGAAAATTTATAATGAAAACGTTGGAACATGTGCCCAGTTGCCTAAAGACACTAAACCCACATTATGATAGGCATACCACCTATCATAATGTGGGCCTATCGCCAACTAGGTACATATCCAATCACGGGCAACGTTGTTTCTTTTATAAAATTTAAAATATACATTTTTCTCACTTTTTTTGCTGCCCAAGAGAGGCGATTTAATAAGATATACAATATAATTAGATATACAGGGTAACATCTAACACTAGCCAAATTTAAAAAAAAACGGTTCGGAATCAATGACGTTTTTGATATATGGAAACACTAAAAATTAAAGAAAAAGTCAATTTACAGTTTTTATCCGACGCAAAATACAAGATGCATGGTCACAACGTAAACAAAGCATACAACTAATTCCCACCGACCGCAGACGCATTCACAGGCTATTGACGTCATATCTCGTACTAGATACAACATAGCGTTACAAGTCAAGCATTTTTGCGGACTCTTTTAAATTAATTTTTTTAAGTGTAAATATCGCCTATATATCGCCCTTTCTGTCTATATGGTTCAGTTGTTGGATTTGACTGCATGAGTTCCCGGGTTCGAATCCCGGGTCGAGCAACAAAAAGAAAAATAGATTTTAAAATTTTGTAATTTAAAAAAAATGTTGGATTGGATATGTGCCCTGTTGGCGATAGGCTTGCCATCTATCACATAGTGGGACTTAATGTCTTCGGCAAGTCGTGGGTGCCCTGGTTGTGCCTCTGCCTACCTCTTTGGGGATATGGGCGTGAAGATACTTTTTTTTAAACATTAAAAACACTCTAACATTAAAATTTGATCTAGGGCCAGGTGAAAAGTAAACCCCCAAAGGGCTATGATAGGGGAAGAAAGTTTGTATGAAAATTTAGTTTTTAATTTAAATTATTCTACGGTAACGAAGTCGCAGGCAAAAAGCTAGTATAAAATAAGTAGCCTCTAATAATAAAAGATGTTGAAGGCGTATTATAACATTATCATGCCAGATTTAATAATATTTATAACGATTACTTGGAAAGTTTGTAACAAACAAATTCAACGAATGGAAAAATTGGCGAATCTATTTTTATTTATTATATAGAACGGCAAATAAATCCGAGAATTTTCTGACTATAAGAAATACACATCATTAATTAAATATAATGGACAAAATCGTCAATTCAGATTCGTCCCAAATATAAATCGGCTTCTTTTATTACCCTTACTAACGGCAAATATTAAGAATCTATTTACACGTAGATACGCCTACTAGGGTTTTATTGCTAAGATATTTTCTATCAAGAATTGAAAAATAGCAACGGTTGCCTGGTAACTTGAGAGTTATCTGAGATAGGATAATATTGACCGTAAGTAAGACATACAGAACAGTTATTAGGCGACAAAAATTATATATCAATAACTAGCGGCCCGCCCTGGTATGAAATATACATAATATAAACCTTCTTCTTCGATCACTTTATCTATAAAAAAACCGCATCAAAATCCAATACGTAGTTTTAAAGATTTAAGCATACAAAGGGACGTAGGGACAGAGGAAGCGACTTTGTTTTAATACTATATAACAAATGTATCTTATTATCTCTATCTCTTACTATAGTTTAGATTATCGAAAATGGCCTGTATTTATTATTTATCCATACAAGTGGTCGCCAATTGGTCGAAATGCGACTGTAATAAATTTTAATATCCTATTGATAAGAACGCCATCTTCATTTCTCAAGACCAACATAACTTTTTAGTGCGCCATCTGTGGTCTTTAATCGTTATCATCAATTTATTTGATTGTGTGTGTCAAATGCGTGGTAGTATGGCTAATGTTTTATTTATTGTTTTAATGTACTTTATAAACATTGTTATTGAAAAATATTAGCGTTCTGCACTTCCCCTACATATAAACCATAAGTTTGCCAAATTTTATGCTCCTGAATATCAAAATAGGAAACTAAAGAAATGAATTTGTACCTATGGCAAAATATCAAGTAATATGGGAATACCTCTGTCATCGCCCTACGTAGTTCTTTGGAAATTTTATGACCAGTAAAGCAAATGTTTATTTATTTATGTGTTTATTTAAACTTGTTTTTACACAGTATTAAAATATTTATTATATATAAGACAATCTTGAGTTCGGTATTCTTTACCTGCCACCATTAGGGCCAACAAACTTTCATCCTTCGGGGTTGACTTTTTAAAAGCCTATATTGGCCTTGCAGCCTATGTTCGAAATAGGATCCTTTACCATATGTATGTTATTTTTTTAAATAAAGAAAGAAGACAATACAAAATACATGTAAGATATATAATATTAGACATATAATATATATAACACTTAAAATCTACCACTACATCGAAACTCGGCCATACACTCAGAAGATTTAGCCATACAAAATTAATATTAAAATCCGTCTTGCAATTTAGTCATGAAAGCTTAACACATAGATAGACAGATTTTCGTATAAAAGTGAAGTATCTTCACACCCACATCCCCGAAGAGGTAAGAGAGGCACCCACGACTAGCCTAAGACACTAAGTCCCACGAGGTGGTAGTTGGCAAACATATCGCAAACCGGGCACATGTCCAATCCCGAGCACCGGTTATTTTTATTAGAATATTGCAAATATAGATTTTCTTATTTTTTTTGTTCTACCCGGGTATCGAATACAGGACCTCAAGAAGTCAAGACCGACGCCAACCGCTGGACCACAGAGGTGATGACACATAGATAGAGAGAATTTCGTATTCGATATTTAACCGTATAATACTGCCAAAGCTTTTCTAATATTGGATATTCAATTACACCCGTATAATACTTCTAAAGCTTTTCTCATATTAATAATAATTTATTAATAAGCCCTTTGAACTCTACAGTCGCAAACATGTCGCCCAATTAGTATCTTAACTTTTAATTTTAATAAATAAACCTGAATTTCTAATTTAACGATACTTCAAAAGCAAAGTTATTTCAGTTTTGTCACACATATCTTCACCCCAAGTACTTTTTCTGGTAGGCAGAGAGTATCGAGCCAACAGTTTCTTCAGACCTACCTTCCTCCACATTCAATAATATTTTCATACATACACACCGGTTTCAGAAAAATTGTCACTACCCTTAGATAACGCCAGAGCAATTTGGTCATTGTATGTCTACCGTCCCCCCCATGTATCTTCAACTGTCCGCATCCTCAAATTTTGCATGCATGTATATATCGGATGGCCATGAGAACTCCTAAACTCCATAATTATCCTGTCATGTCTGGGTTTACTCGATACGTCTTAAATAATACTTCTCAAGTACATTGCTCTCGCTGCCGTCAAATCTTACTAGATGAGCTCGAGTAACGAAGACACCGCTTTTCTCAAGACCCTGACCTGACATGACTTTGTACATAGTGACTAATGACTATATTATAAGAATTAATTAACTAACTTGACATTGGCAAAAGTAAGTCGTGAAAAATGATCGAAAGCCATATTTATAAAAGAAGAACAAGTACAATGCTGGGAAAAGACCTTACATATAAAAGCTGATCACAAAATATGTTAAAAGTATTTATACTTTTTATTAAATTCTTATTTTCAGTTTAATTTATAAAAGTCTGTCAGAATTTATTGAAGTACATCTTCAATAAGATTAAGAATTAAATCAAAATATCTCTATAAAATATGATTTCAATAATATAAAAATGAAGAGAGGAAGAGCGTTTCCTTAGGAACTCGTCGAAAATATTCCGTACGGATACGGATTGATTTTAATTTAACTTAATTTCGAGATGTTGTGGAGGCGGAAAACTTCTAGTCTTTTAGGGTTCCATAACCGAATAGATAAAACGGAATACTAATAATTTCGACATATGTGTTATACGTCCGTAGGTAAAGTCTAGCCCACAATTTTAAACATAGTTGAAATAAACTTAAAGCACCGAAAAATAAGTGCCATAGCTTATTCGATTCGGAATGATGTGTAGAAAAATATTTTTTTGGCCTGCCATGTATATTCCGAATTTTCAAAGATTTCCGTTTCGAAAAATTGCCGAACAAATCTATTGACCTGCCAAATACGTCAATAGTTGTTCCGTACGGAATTTTAGTAGATTTTATAGCGCGCCACTTTGTTTCAGAATTCCGAAACTAGATTCCTTAAAGAAATTACAAACATATATGGCAAACGCAGCCATTCAAAGAAAGCCCGTTGAAGTTGCAAAAACCCCGCGGTTAGCAACAAATTAGCTATTTAAAAAAATATTTGGCGAACCTTAAGGAGCTCTCGCACTTATTTTAAGAATTATGTAAAACTAATTAACACGTGTTTGAATTTGTCGAACAGACTCGTATGTTAAAGTTACTTTGTTGTAAAACTACCTGTTAGAAATACAACGAAGAAACTTTAAATGCAATTTATTTTTTTGCTGAATGTGTGAAACAAAGCTTATTACAAAAATATTTAATTATACCAACACTATCCACCACATTTCGTATGCAAATATTTTAAGATTTGATAGATAATGTGAACTGCTTTAGGTTTTTTGCACAACTAAAAAAATAAGTTAAAATAAGTGCACAAGCATGAAAGTAAAACAAATGTCTTTTGTAAGGTAGACATTAGAATGCAATGGAAGAGAACAAAATGATATTTTATTTCACATAGGTCATAGATTGAGTACTTTTGACGCATTACTATAATTCTGAAATTTGATGACGGATCGAAATCGGAATTAGCACTAAAGATTTATATGCTCTATAACTTTTAAAGTAAGGTAGCTTCTTTACTTTAAAGTTAAAAAAATGGATAAAAATTAAACTTTTAACGAAACGTAGTTAAAACAAGATATAGTAATGTTTTTTTAATTCAACATTTTAAATAATTAATACGGAATACTCATGATCTATTTTTTTATTTAATTTTATTTGTCAATATTTAATTATTTTTTTATTCATTAAACTTCGTCATTTATACAAATAATGTGAAAAATTATGTAATTATGAAAAATGGTAGTATTTTAAGAGATTCAGTGAAATATTACTACGGAACCCTTCTTGGGTGTGTCGGACTCCCAACAGGTTACTTTCATTTGTTGACAGCAAAGCAGTAGTTCAGGCTTGTTAATCTATTTTCACTAGGATTAAAAATACATTTTATTTGTATGAGACATTTCATTTTACATTTATTTTTCTTAAAAAGAACTTTTACGAACACAATGAATAGATACACGATGTACATTAACTACATAGAGAGAAAACCAATTTTCTTAGTTTTTAAAAACAAAAATATAGAAAACAGAAAAAGAAGAGCAACAAAAACTCTTGTAAATAAAAAAAGTAAACTTATTTACTCGGTTTGTTTTGTGGATTACACTGTCACACAGGCGTGAATTTAACAATTGTAGCTCAGTTGGCAGAGCATTATTAGCAAAAGTTGGTGTAACAGGTTCAGTCTGTCAGTCAGTCTCAGGTATTTACGAGTACACCAAAAACTAAACATAGAAATAGCAAATTTAAAAAGCATCTTCACGCCCATATCCCCGAAGACGTACGCAGAGGCACAACCAGGGCACACACGACTAGCCGAAGACACTAGGTCCCACAATGTGATAGGTGGCAAGTTTATCGCCAACTGGGCACATATCCCCGGGCATTAAATTTTTTATAAGAAAATTTGAAATACCACATTTTGTTTTTTGTTGGGAATCGAACCCGGCACCTCATGAAGTCAAGTCACAACACTTGAACAAAAAGCAAATATTATAAACATAAATACATGTTTAATTTACCGAATTACTTATAATACTTAAGAATCATCATTTATCGAAATAATGATTCCTCAACGCATGTTAAAATACCATCATACGGTCGCACACAAAGACACCAATTATTACCATTAGTAAATTTATAATTAAGTTGAAATTTTGTACCGGAAATATCTACTTAATGACTGATTAAAAGATAATTGATATCTCTGAGTGTGAACTTTAGAAGGAGAGTTTCTGATATCTGTGAAGTAAATTCGAAAGCTTTCTATCCTAGATCGAGTATGAATATCGACTTTGTAGCAAAAACATTCACATTTTACAATATCACAAAATGGAGAAGTACAATTTTAAGTCGAGTAAGTAGGTAAAATTGTCATATGTCTTTTTGACTCGTATCTACTTTGACATAGAACTTTTAGAAGCAGACTGATTTAACTTGAAAAGCAGAAGCTTCCAACTGTCAAAACTATGATGCAAGTTTCATAGTGCTTCTTAGAACTACGGGCCTAAGGGCGCTGTCACAACACGACGACATTGTGTCGCAGCGAATCCATAGCTAATTTACGTTTATAAAATATTTTCGCTTTCCGCTAATCGTAGGTGCCCTAATAGTACATCTGCTTACCTCTTCAGGGATATGTTTTTAATATGCTTCTTACTCACTAAGATCGCGAATAAAAAAGGTTCTTCTTATAGTAAAAGACAACCGCGGACTGTACACTAGCTGTTATAGATGCGTAGCTCTTTTGTGGCCCAGATGCTAGACCTAATATATATATTTATTAGCTAGTTCAGCCTCCAAGGAGCTGATTACGTATCTTTTTAGTGATGATCACTGGGGAAAGTTTACTTCAAATAGCTGCCAAATGATGTGTTTTATATTTGCTATCTCCAGTGACCAATAGAAATACAATAGAGATAGCAAACACAAAACACGTCATTTGAAAGCTATTTGATGTAGGTACCAGTTTACCCAGTGATCATCACTAAAAAGATACGTAATCAGCCCCCAGATCGGAACACATCAATGATAGACAAGCATTATAATGGCAGGAATAGGTACGGCGATGGATCCCTAACTATGCGTAGTTATATTTTATATTTATATTATATTTATATTTATATTTATTTATACATTATAATGCAAGTTGCGGGACAGCACTCTACAAACAGTGTTCCTGTTGATACTGACACATTTGATCAGCTATCAGCAATGCGCCAGACTAAGAGGCTTAAGGTCTACTAGCAGTTTCACGCTTCGCCTGTATAACTTGGCTTCTACTGCACTGATTTTGATGAAACAAAGGCTGTCACTTAGGGATAATGTAGCATTCTAAAGGTAAAAGGATTTTTGTAATCCAGTAGTTTCGGAGCCTATTCATTTCAAACAAACAAAAAATTAAATCTTTCCTCTTTTCAAACAAACAAACAAAAACAAATTTTCCTCTTTATAATATTAGTACAGTTTCTACACAAAGGGTCGGCCCAACGCGAATAACAGTTTAATACAAAAAAATTAGAGTCGAGCATATAACTCCTCATTTTTTTAGTCTGCTATGGAACTGAGACTTAGTTTTTCAAGGAACCTGGGGTCTGTTATACTGTTGTTACGGGATAATACTTATTGTCATCAGAAAAACACAACCTTATGACGTATACCATAAAGTTGCTTATAAAAGCGAACATTTAGCAAGATGGAAATAATACTGCTGTAAGCGTTCATGGTACGGCCCCTGTTGTTTTGGTCCCAGCTCAAAACTTTTTTTTTATGTTATAGGAAAGTAAACAAGCAGACGGATTTCGTGATGGTAAGAAATTCACGCCGCCTAGAGACACCAAAGGTGGTAATGGTGCGTTGCCAACCTGAGGTCGGGATGTTAGGCCTCGAGCAAAAGTAAGTTTACCGGCTACCTTACCCTCCGAACCGGAACACGTCATGACGTTATGGCGGCAGGAATAGGTAAGGCGGTGGTACCAATCCGGGCGAGTCGCTGCCAAACTCTACCACCCAGTACGATGTCACGGCGTTAGTGATGGTAAGCCTATGCTCGCCTTTTACGAGCTGCCCGGCAAGGAAGGCAGATGGTCTATTCTACAAAGGAGCCCGGACCAACACGGGGAACTTAGAAATGCTTTAGACTTTTGAAAAGCTTTCTCACTAGGCGATGATTTTGCCACGTTTACTGCATGTACTGTATACTTATGCATATATAGCTTTGTAATAAGTACGTCTATGCATTCCGAGTGCAAGTTTTTTAAAACGATGAAATATTTACTGAACTGATGAAATGTTTTAGTTTTTTTTTTACCAGGACCCGTTTCACACCAAGTCCCTTATGGGGTAGGCGGAAGGTATAGACTATAGAGTCTTGCAGACCTACCTAGCTTCCTCCAAAATTATTTTTTTATACAAACACGCCGTTTTTGGAATATTTTTTTTCTAAAATCTAAGCCACTGTTTTTTTTGGTCACAAAAATATTGGCTTAGATTTTGGTAAAACGTGAATGAAGATTTATTATAACCAATAAATTACTTCAAGTTTGAACGCTGATTTGCGATTCAAAAGAATTTCCTTTGCAAGGCTTTGCTACAATTTGCACGTGTATATCATGGCATTGTTGTGTTTGTGCCCTATGAGTGGCCATGAACTACAAAAGTTAAATAAATAAGTTTTGACAAAAAATATTTTATTTTATAAATTATATTAGTTTTAGTATTAGTCCCCGTGTTGGTCCGGGCTTCTTTGTAGAATAGACCGTCTGCCTTCCTGTGCCAGACAGCTCGTGAAAGGCGAGCATAGGCTTGCCGTCACTAACACCGTGATAACTGACTAGGTGTTAGAGTTTCGCAGGGACTCACACGGATTGGTCACCGCCTTACCTATTCCTGCTGCCATAACCTCATGAATTGTTCCGGTTCGGTAGCCGGCAAACTTAATTTTGCTCGAGGCCTAACATCCCGGCCTCAGGTTGGCAACGCAGCATTACCACCTTTGGTGTCTCTAGGCGGCGGGAATTCCTTACCATCAGGAAATCAGTCTGCTTGTTTGCCTTCCAATACCATAAAAAAAATCTGTTAGGATTGACACCCCGGCCGCACGGCAGCAACATATATATATCATCGATGTTGTGTAGTCTAATCTTGTCCCTTACCCAAAAGAATAGTCATGTGTTTATTCGCTTAATAGCTTGTATACAAGAGCAGGACCATGACGTGTTTATTCGATGAAAAACTTGAATCTTTAAAAAATTACAAAAAACATGTTGCTAATATTATCTTATAGGTGGCGCCAATAATTCTGATGTCAAAGCAAGTCCTCAAAATGCAGCGGCCCTATTTTTCGGTCACTGAATATGAAAAACATTCTCTTATTCAGAGTAGGCATTAGGCAAGCGGAATGTATACACACACCATCACAGATATTTTACCCATATAAAATACTTCATAATATGGCAAAGGGGTAGGGTTGCCAGTTGTAAAGACTAAAATATATTAGTTAAATAGATATGTTATGCCAAAATAAAAAAAGTAATTAAAAATCCACTTTTCATTGTTTAAATTTTAAAATTATTCGCAAAAAATGGCATTTTGGCTAATTCGCCAAATTAAAATTATAATTAAAAAATAATTACATTACATTCTCTTTAAAAAGAAAAAAAAAACATTTTTTTAAATCTAATTTAAGAGATGATATGGATGCAGCCTTTCATAATTGCTGGATAAAGTTCGTTAATTTTGGTGGCATTTTGTATAATTTTGGTATATTAAAATTCAAAAGTTAAGAATTCATGAAGAAACTAAAATCGTGTATATTCGCGATGTTGCCGAATATACCCAAGACCTTGACATGGCTACAATGGACTATGACTACGTATGAGTATTTTAAATAATTTATATCCGAATATACGAAACTGGGTAATGACATTGATGCAAATTAAAAAAAAATTATAGATGTTTACGCCCAAGTCAAAAAACAAAAAAATAAAACAATGGAAACGAGTCTCGATCACCTGACAACCCTATATAGAGGTCAGATATTTGCAATACTCTGTGTACCTACTTACTGTTGGTTGCGCTTCATCTGGGTTTTAGAGATGTTACTTACGTTCACCTGCAGATATGCACTTACGATATTTCGTGCCACATACTTCTTTTAGTTTATTAATTCAATAAATTCCTTTACACATTCCTATACCTCGCTCTGAAAAACATAACGTCGAAACACAGGTTTAACTGCAGGAGTCCTCAAAAATGCTGTCCTCAGAAATCAATTCATTGATGTATTTATATTTTATAAGCAACAGTATTTAGGCACAATATATAACGTAGGGTCAATTTAATCGATCGCATTTGACATAATATGTCAAAGTTTGACATATTATGTCAGTCTTAGTAAACATATTACAGGATAAGTGGTTAAATTGCACTATGTTAACATTATTACAAAATATAATATTTTGTATTTTGAAATATACAAGCCTTGTACAAGGATATACAATATTATTACAAATACATGGTGTCGAATTCAAATAAAGTGTCAAATATGATTTATTACATTGTTTTTGGATTGGATATGTGCCCGGTTGTCGATAGGCTTGCCACCTATCACACTGTGGGACGTGTCTGCGGTTAGTTGCGGGTACCCTTTTTGTGCCTCCGTCTACTTCTGCGTGGATATGGGCGTGAAGATACTTTTTTTGTACATTGTTTTTTGTCTAGGTAACTATATTTTACCGACTTTAAAATGTAGGTTGTTTTCATTTATTACGCAATTACCCGGACAATTGTGAAGTGATATTGTTGATTTTTTTTTATAGTAAATCATGATAAAGAAGCGGTACCATATAGATTTAATCTAGTTGTTTATTAATTGAGCTAGAGGTCCGGTGTTGGTTTTGACTTCATGACGTCCCGAGTTCAGATACCTTATCTGCAAACACTAAACAATAAATTTTCTAATGAAAACAAAGTTGTCCGGAATTGGATAAGTGTTTTAGTGGCGGTAGCTTATGCTTATCGTTGTGAGACTAACAACTGTACACAGAGACTTCAATTATATTTTAATCAGAAATTATTAAATTACTTTTGCAATTCTTCAGCCGACCCGTGAATTTGCTAATAAATAACAAATTGAAGAAAGTTAAAAGATTGTTTTTTCCTATTTTCCCTGCTATTTTACCTTGTTTCCTCTTCATATGATCCTTCTCCTTATATATATTTCTCCGTTATGGCGTGATGCGACGACCGCGTGAAAAGGGGATTCATTTATATGTACACATTTTTTTCATGCTAATGGAAGGCAACCAAGCAAGCGGATATCCTGATGGTAAGAAATTCGCCTAGAGACCGGTGGTAGGTAATGGTACGTTGCCAACCTAAGGCCGGAATGTCAGGCCTCGAGCAAAAGTAAGTTTACCGGCTAGATTATGTATGTATGAAGAGTAATGTATGTAGAGTGTAGGCACTTCAATTAGAGTTTAGTCCTAACATAGTTTTAGATTTTATTTTATCATGAGCGATGAGTTAGATCTTTTTTTTTATGTTATAGGAAGGCAAACAAGCAGACGGATTTCCTGATGGTAAGAAATTTACGCCGCCTAGAGACACCAAAGATGGTAATGGTGCGTTGCCAACCTGAGGTCAGGATGTGGCCTCGAGCAAAAGTAAGTTTACCGGCTACCTTACCGGAACCAAACCTGAACACGTCATGACGTTATGACGGCAAGAATAGGTATGGCTGTGATACCAATCCGGGCGAGTCGCTGCGAAACTCTACCACGTACCTAGTCAGATTTAACGGTGCTAGTGATGTTAAGCCTATGCTCGCCTTTTACGAGCTGCCTGGCAAGAAAGACAGATGGTCTATTCTGCAAAGGAGCCCGGACCAACACGGGGAAATGATTTTCTAACATACTTTCTTTTTTTTTTTTCTACAACGGCTTGTGCGAGTGGTACAATCATCTAACAATGTTGCAGAGGAAAAAGTGCGCGCTATTTTCAAACAGTATATAAATGCTATGTAATAAGAGGCGGGTCTTCCTAGATATATAGTAAACTCGAATTTTGTATGTAGTTTGCTCAGATAAAGGGATACTTTATCTGAGGTAGTTTGCCTTAAGTGACACAAGACAGTTGACATTACATGGTGAAAAGGTATAACCCGTACAATTCGAAAGTAAGTCTAAAGGCATTCAGATTTATGGCAACTAGTGTCATATGATTTAGATGAATAAAAACATAGCTAACTTAAATCTTTTTTTATATATAAATGTTGCGCCAAACTGGCTATTTCTTAAAGTCTTTGCCCCAAGTTTTCACGCACTGATACCATCTTTAGTTATCAGTGACTTATTTCTTACTATAAAGAAAATCATTTGCTCGTTTACCTCCCTACTACACAACAAAAAAATATAAATGGATCGAATATACCTATTTAAATAGAAATATTTTTCCATTCGTAATTTTATTTTCGATACAAAACTTGTCCTTGTTATGAGGCTTGTTAAATCTTGTGTAATAAAACTTATAATATAACATCAAATTTTGGGTGTATCGAGGCAGATTGTATTTTTAACCGACTTTGAGAAAAGAGAGAGGTATTTTTCGATTGCTGTAATTTTTATGTACGTTGATCGATTTCTCCGTCACTTCTGAAAGTGCGTACTTCCAAGATCCATCCCTTTGACTCCAAATCTGGATCAATGCTATGTCGTCTTCTAGTCAATTACAATAACCTATCTAAGATAAGAGATAGGGCTGCTTTAGATCAGTTACTAGGCTGTTATTTTTCAATAACTAACAAAAATCTTAGCAACAAAACTCTAGTGGACTCTATCTGTAGATAGGTTGTCGAAATTGATCGTAAGTATTTAATAATAATAATAATAAACTCTTTATTGTACCACTAAAACATGAAATTGTTACATATTACATTTATAAAAACATACTTTATACAAAAGGCGGTTTTATCGCTAACAAGCTATCTCTTCCAAACAACCAACGCTTAGAAGATAAATACATTAAAATAAGGAGAAGAGAAGAGATAAATACATTAAAATATTTACCCAATTGAACTGAAAATTTATCATCAGATCCAGACTTAAATGAAATTAGATAACATCGAAAAAACGCTATTTCAAAAATAAAATAAAAATTATTTCGATGAACAAGGAGAAATTGAGTAACATACGTAAAAGAAAATGATTGAGGTCGGAATTAAAATATCTTCCATTTTTGCAGTCGGATTGATGTTAACTTGACGATGCAAACATGTACAAGTAAGTATTTGTTTCTTTTCTTTTTAAAAATGTGGGCCCCTTTTTAGGAAAATTGCGCGGACGCAGGAGCATAAAATTTGGC
Organism: Calephelis nemesis; assembly: GCA_002245505.1. NCBI lineage: Eukaryota > Metazoa > Arthropoda > Insecta > Lepidoptera > Riodinidae > Calephelis > Calephelis nemesis. The sequence continues at coordinate 79,558 of NJDD01003156.1, forward strand.
ACACTGAAAATTTATGTGTAGAAGTGCAAAAAGCTAATAATTTTTAAAGTAATGCTTACAAAGTACATTAAATCAATAAATAAAACATTACCCACACTACCATACATTTGACACACACAAACAAATATATTGATGTTGACGATAAAAGATCACAGATGGCGCACTAACTGTTCAGGAAACAAAGTAGTTGGTCTTGAGAAATGAAAATGGTTTTCTTATCAACAAGATATTAAAATGTATTTTGGTCGAAATTCGACCAAAGGGCGACCACTAGACGAAATAAATGTCGCAATCAGAGCACTCTTTCTACGTCTTGGACTGTATCTCCAGCATAAAGTAAGCTTTCGTGTTAGACAGCTCGTAACAAGTGAACAAAGGTTAAAAGGGCTATTTCCCCGTAGTGGTCTTTGCTCATTTACAGAATATACCATCCATCTTCCTGTCAGGCACCTCGTAAAAGGCGCACATAGGCTTACCGTCACCAACACCGTGACATCTGACTACGTGTCGCAGCGACTCACCGGATTGGAACCACCGCTTTACCTATTCCTGCCGCCATAACGTCATTGTTTGCCGTTGACGTGTTTCGACTCAAAGGTTAAGGTGGCCGGTAAAATTACTTTTGCTAGAGGCCTAACATCTCGGCCTCAGGTTGGAACGCATTATTACCATCTGTGGTGTCTCTAGGCGGCGTGAATTTCTTACCATTAAGAAATCCGTCTGCTGGTTTGCCTTCCAACATCATAAAAATAAAAAAAAAAATGTCAGTAAGACCGGCAATAGACACCTCAGCCTGAAGATATCGACTTACAACTCTTACCATGAAGAAAAAAGAGAAAAAAAGGATAGCATATAGGAGGGTATTTATTTATTTGTTATTTATATCAGAGAGGTTGCTTTACCTGACGGTATTTCATCAAATAAAACAAATATAAATATCTATCAAATATATTTATTATCAAATATAAATATAATTCGCTGGATCAGACAATAAGATATACTTGACCTTAAGTAATATCCAATCCCGGGAAACGTTATTGTTCAATTTTCTAATCAAAATAAAATTGCCCGGGATTGGATATGGGCCCGATTGGCGATAGGCTTGTCACATATCACATTGTGGAACTTAGTGTCTTCGACAAAACAAGTACACAGTTCGCCGGGTCAGACAATAAGATAAAATACTTCACCTTAAATAATATCCAATCCCGGGAACCCAAACGTTGTGTCTTCGGCTAGTCATGGATGCCCTGGTTGTACCTCTGCCTAACTTTGGGGATATCGGCGTGAGGATACTTATTTTCAAGTAATGTTTTCGAAACGACGCAAAATATGCAACAATGTTTAACAAATTTCAATGAAAAATATTAAAACACGGGGATACTCAAGTTGCACGATGTCTGAAAAAATCACGAGGGAATAAAATTAATATGAAGCTTGGCTTTTTAATCTGACAAAAATGACTAGTTCAATATAAATACGACTAGTTAGTTACATATGACTAGTTACTTACATACGACTAGTTACTTAAATTCGACTAGTTATATCAAAAAAGTATCTTCACGCTTATATCCCCGAAGAGATAGGTGGAGGCACAGCCAGGGCACCAACGACTAGCCGAAGACTCTAAATTCCACAATGTGATAAGTGGCAAGCCTATCGCCAATCGGACATAATATATCCAATCCCGAACAATTTTTTTTTGTAGCAAAATTGGAAAAACCACAGTTTCTTTTTGTTGTCCGACCCGAGAATCGAAACCGATACCTCATGCAGTCAATTAGACCACAGAGGATTATGATGAAATTAATATGGGAACGACTCGAAATCATTACAGATCTTTTTAAAAAAGAAACATCCAAACATCTTGGGTACGAACCCACAAAAAAACTAGTAGAATTGAGAACGTTCTCTTTTTTCGAGCCGGTTAAAATTTGGAAACCAATACAAGCATTAGGGGCTTAGACGTTGGTGATATTATATATCTTAAGTCCCTTATGGATCTGGGAGAAGGAATCGACTTAAACTAATAACTTACCAACTCGTAATCCAGATAAACAAGAAAACCCTTTTAACCCTCACCAAGATGGCATTTTCATCAGTCCAGTCAACATTTTATAACGGCAATTTATATAACTTAATGTTACATTTTTTGTAGTTAAAATAAATTATAAATCTATAAATAAAAAAAATCTGTAGAAGGGTCAATTCTGTACATTGAAAATATTGAGCAGGGGGTGTTACTGGATCGATACCAAACCCAAATATGTAATTAAATTTTTTTTATCTGTCTGTATGTTCAGGCAATTACGTGAAAACTAACTGTTCGATTTCGATGAAACTTGGTATAATTATACCTCATTATCCTGGGCATAAAATGGGATACTTTTTATCCTGAAAAAATACGTAAAAAAAATCTTAATTTTTCAGTTTTGTCACGTGAAGGTCGACATCCGCGCGGACGGAGTCGCGAGCGGAAGCTAGTAAATAATAAAATACTAATTGAGCAGAAACCAAGTTACAAACTAATTCAATTTTCGGGCTCCTACACTAGGCTGAACCTGTCCTGTGGGGGAAAAGTTACATTTAACATAAATATGCTTATGTTCAATAAAAATACAGTTGTTTTTTTTTTGTTTCTTAATTACTCATTAAGATATTGCGTGTGGACATACTTTATTTATTGATTTTAATTAAGTTTTCAGTGTTTGAACGACATTGTGTAGAGTCAATTTGTTAACAACATTTTCCTATGTCTGACAGTATACTTTGAAATTTAAATAATCTGATTAGCCTGTTATAAATATGTGGAAAAATCTTTTCTAAAATATAAATGTAACATAATTCGAAACAGAGATCTCCGAGATAGAATGGGATTGAAAGAAAGTGTTGGTTTTAAAATGAGAAATTGGTTGGTTTTGTCATGTGGAAATGATAACAGACGAATTACTGGAGAGTAGATATACAATGCGAATGTGGAAGGAGACAGGTGCCCCCGAAGATATTAGGGTAACATTCCACAATCAAATCACTCGGGTTTTGTATGCAAAGAGTGATGAGTGTTGAGGAAGCCAGACAGGTCTTCACAATTCATGACATTTAGCACTCAATATTCTCTGCCAACCCCGTAAGGGACTTGGCGTGAAGATATGTATGTACCTAACTATGTAACTTTGCAAACAAGCTAAAGTTGAATGATGATCGATCGTCCTTAGACACCAAAGATGTTATTGATGCATCGCCAGCTTATTGCCGAAATCTTATACCACGTGTACCTTCCAGTCACTCTACGTGCTAGAGCACGGAACACGGTAGTAGCAAGCACAGACGCTATATTAGCAGGAATAAGTAGATAACAATCCACCTTCAAACTTTTGATGAAAAACCCTAGACTACACAAAACATTTTATTGTTTAATTATGTGAAACCTTTAGGTGTCGAATGTTAAGAAAAATAAAAATATTTCATTCGAATGTGATTCGCGAAATTTTTAAGCGAATCATCAGCGGAATGAAAATTTCACGGAGACAAAGAGGTGGGGGTTGGCGCGCAGGTATTCAGCGCAGGGTACGTGAATATAAATAAGGGGTAAAGCTACCCTTAGCAGCAGTCGTTTCGAAGCCTTGCTACTAGCTAGTGCCCAAAGCCTGCAGCATATTATCGCGACTTAGGTACGATTTTACTGATATTTTCCATGTGTTTTTTTTATGATGTATTATTGTTTTTTTTAATAAAGTGCAGTGTTTTTTTTATTTAATTGTAATATATAATCCGCGGTTATTTGAGTTGAAGTTCTAAACCGTTAAATAGTCAAGTTTCGCGCGTGGTTAGATTATTGCGAAGTTAATTCGTGGGTTTCTTAGCTGAAATTGGTTCTCAATAATTTTGAGATTGTTTGCATAAAGCAGTTGTGTTAATATTACAAAATATGTTTTTATTAAGTTTATTTCTCGTTAACAAATAAGTAAAAGTTATTTTCATTAAATGTAAATATTTTGTTGAGTTAATATATGATTGAAAGTTATTAACTTTCAGATTATTTGCTTAAAACAATTGTGTTAATAATACAAAATATGTTTTTATTAAGTTCATTTCTCGTTGACAAATAAGTAAAAGTTATTTTGATTAAATGTTAATATTTTGTTCAGTTAATATATGATTGATCTCAATAATTTTGAGATTATTTGCTTAAAACAGTTGTGTTAATAATACAAAATATGTTTTTGTAAAGTTTGTTTCGTGCTTACAGACAAGTGAAATTTATTTTCATTAAATGTAAAACTTTTATTGAGTTATTATTAATATGTGATTGCTTACAATCAGTTTCGTGTATACATATTTTTTTATTTATTTGTATTCAACAAGTAAAAGAAAGTACCTCCCCATTTTTTTACTTTTACTGTCTGTTCTAAATTTAATAATTTACACCGAAAGCTCAGGAGACTGAACTTTTGGAATAAATTTTATTTTTCTAAGTATATTTTATAGTGAGAAGTTATTTGTAAATTATACAAAATAAAACATGTTATTTAGATCAAAATACTAGTGACTAGAAGCACTGACTTCTAACCTATTAGTGAATGGCACATATGAATAATAGGTAGTACATACATAAAATATACCGAATTGAGAACCTCCTCGTTTTTTTGGAATTCGTTAATATTCAATCGTTATTATTTTTACTTTTTAGTTTTGAAGTCGGTTTTTTCAACGTAGCTATTTTTATTTAATGCTTTTTAGTTTATGGTTGATATGATTAAATTTAATAAAAATGAACATCGAGATAGGTAAAATTAGATAAAAAATGCTCATAAAATAAAAACGAATGGGCTTACTTGAATCAAATTTTTGTGAGACCAATCCTAAACTATTCCACATAAAAAAAAATGAATTACGTAAATCGTTTCGAAAAGTTTGGAGAAATCGGTGTACATACATAAAAAATACCGAATTGAGAACCTCCTCGTTTTTTTAAAATCGGTTAATGAAATAGAACAACATTGTCGTTATTAATAGCGTTGTTCCGCGCGTCTTTGATTTTGTCATTCTTGAAATTCGCTATTTCAATGTGACAGAGGAAGCGTTTTTGTTTTATACTATGTAGTGATTAACAGATAGCTGTTTTCTTGATTTTCCCCTCGCAATATATTCTACTAGTTATTTCTTCGCCAACATATAACATAAATCGCTAATAATAAAAAAATGCGATTTTATATGCTGTATTTGGCTTTCGCCAAGAATTTGTTTTTTATCTTGTGCCTAAAATCAAATGTATTTTTGATAGCATCTTCATGGCAAATGTTTAAACATGTCGGAGCCATGTGACATACTGCTGGATAAAATCCACATGTCGCGGTCGGTTCAATTTCGATGACAGTGTATTACGATGCCAAGTCTGCGAAAAGTAAATTTATTAACACCATGTGCTGATTTATTACTTGCCGGTAGGAAAGTATTTTATGCCTAAAACCTGCTAAATCATGCCGCCAAGCTGATATTATGCTGGATTGATATATTCGATTTAAGTGTTATTTTCTTACCGACTGCAGTTTTTATATGAATTGTAATTTCTAAGAGGTTTGTCGGGGTTGCACGTTAGTGAGGAATAGTGATGCGCTGGATTATTTTATTCTCATCCGCGGATATTCGGGGCAAAATAAACAACCGTATTCGGATGCTTACTATTTTAGCCTTTTATCAAATTCATTTTCAATACGTAAGAGAAATGCTACTTAGAGGTACTATTTGTACTTTGCATGCCTATCTAATCCCCTATAAATAGTTAAAAAAGGCCTGTCTCATTTATTTGCAAAAAATAGTTTTCATTACATTACCAGAAGACGATCACAGAAGATTACAGAAGACGAAAATAGTCTATTGTTTCTAGAGTATCAAACTAAACTTTACGAAAAAGGAAAGACCATGTGATGTAGTTGAAATATAACATGTGTTTTACCTAAAACGTCTAGTGGCATCTACTATCCCTGTCAAAATATTTTGAGTGCAAACGTTAGTTTCTTATTCATACTTTCATGCGAAATTATTATTACTAAACTAAACTTTACCAAACTTTAAAAGGTAATAAAATAAAATAAGACACTTTTTAATGACTTCAATGCGAGTGAATGCTAGTAGGTGAATGCTAGTTATTTCATAGTTCGACAACGACATCAATTTAGTATAAAAATTGAGATATTGACAGGACGCTCGGACTGTATCGCAGTTCTTGACACCAAATATCCGTATTTGGGTCTGTACTTGCGAATCCACGTAGGTAACTAACGAATCGACACATCACTAGTGTCCACTATTACTCATTCTGCGTTGCTGATAAGATATCTAACTACGGTCGTTCGTCGCGGGTAGACAATTTAACTTAAAAAGAATTAAATGTTTTGTTTACAAAAATCGATTTAGTAGTCCACAGCTTCACTCACCCGCAATAAGGACTCGTTATCAAATGTTTTATATTTTGTATTATGTGATTGTGGATGGCAAAAAATTTTAAAAGTCCCATAAATAAAGTTAAAACTTACCTACTTTTCTACTTAGTCATCGAAGGTAGGTAAATAACATTTAAGTTTTAAAAAAACTATCACTTAGAACTTACAATCATGAAACTCTGATTATGTATGTACCTTACTATCTACAAAAAACAACTAATTGTAAAAAATAAATGAGATGTAAACCAAATAAAAATTATTTCTTCGAGCCTTTGTATCTAAAACATTGATTAAAGTTTAGTATAAAAAACAATTTTATGTTAACTCTCATTAAATTTCAATTTAATTTGATTATTTTTAAATTATTAAATATTAAATTAAATTAATTTTAATTCAATAAGGAATGAAGGTAATTAAACATGGTTGTTTAAACCTTTTAAATATCATGAATATAATACTTTTTAAATATTTCCCTATTTTTAATGTTATGTTATGTTTGTTTTCAATTTACTTATTAAAAAATAAAATTAAAAACATAAATATGCATATAATCAGTGCCAAAACCGGTCTACTAGGCTACAGAGGCGACTAAAAAAATAGTAAAAAAAGAACCATTATTCAGTAAGTAAATATTATTTGTAACGCAAACACTACAAATTTCAGGGAATCAATCACTCTCCTTACGTTCAGTTGGCAGTTCAATTCATTCGTTCTAGAGTGACATATTTGTTTTTGCACTCTTGGGTATCTTTTGAAATAAATATGTTTGCACTGAACATTCAGTGTTAGTTCAATTAATCGTATTATATATTTTGACTCATAGTTTTTTTACTCATATTTCAAGCGCAATAAAATTTGAAAAAAACTGACTTCAAGTTCATTATCTCGTTTTTTTTCTATACTCATAGTTATGAAGTGGTCCCTTATGAATTTTATCAAGATCCAAAAAGTGGATTTTAAGTTTAATCTTACAAAATAATAAAAGTCAAGTGTCACAATGTTCATTCCCGTACTCCTCCGAAACTGCTTGACCGATTCTCACGAAATTTTGTGAACATGTTATGTAGATCTGTAGCAACATCTATTTTTCGTGCCCCTAAATGATAAGGGTGACTCATCCCGTGTTTTTACTAAAGTCGCATTAAAAAAATAGCAGAACAACGTCTGCCGAGTCAGCTAGTCTTACTTACAAAATTCTCGTGTCACAATGTTAGTAACCGTAGTCATCCGAAAAGGCTTTACCGATTTTCAGCTAATTTTATGTGCACATTCAGTAGGTCTGAGAATCGGCTACTATCTATTTTCATACCCTTAAGTGATAATAGACTCACCCTAATTTGTCTGCCGGGTCAGACAGTAGTATTATAAATACGAAAGTTCACATGTTTGCAATCCCGGACAACGTTGTTTAATTAAAAAAATGTACAAAAACGTTGCTCTTTTCATATAATTAGCAGTATGATCTTTGAAAAAGTAACTTCCAAAATCGATTTACATATATATATATGACATAAATGACAAAGAAATC
>NJDD01003156.1:87692-97928 GCA_002245505.1 Calephelis nemesis
TATGGCCAGACTAAGTATATGACATAAATGACAAAGAAATCGCTAAATTTATCTATATAAATAAAAAAAGAACACCGAACATAATGTTTCCGTTTCGAAGTTGGTTGGAAATGCCATAATATGTTAACATCAGGATACGAAGATTGTACTTATATTCTTACAGCCTTTATTCTTTATCACATTATATTCCTGCGAAAAAATATTGGGTTTTCACTATTGTAACAGCGAGGACATGTTGAGTCTCATAAATTTGAATAATCTATCCAATTTCAACTTTAAGTCAAAGTAATAAGGGTACTTTTAAAAAGATTGTTAAAAATCAAGATTGGAGCTTTTTTACGGTTAGGGACATAACTTGAAAAGCCCTTCAGCGTACTCGAGCCGGGAATTTTTGATAATTACGATGTAAAAACGGTATAAGTACGCGTTGAATTTGAGCAAGAAAACTTCTCTAGATTTATCCGATATTAGAGTTACAAAAATCAAGTATGAAGTGCGCTGTGCTAATAATATGCTTCTTATGGCTATGTAAGACACGAAAGATTGAGAAAATCGCAGTCGATATATCGCGTATGTGAACGACATTATATAAATTACGTGTCACGATGTTTGTCCGCGATGGACCCCTAAACTACTTAACCGATTTCGATCAAATTTACACACCATGTGCAGTTTAATTTAACTTGAAAGATAGGGTAGTCTCAATTTTATGATCAAAAAATTATCATCTAAGCGAATCCGGAACAGGCAGCTAGTCCTACATATAATTACTGTGACCCGACAGACGTTGTCCTGTCTTAACAATAATGTTGATTTTTTTAACCTTCTTCTGATTGTACCTAATCAATCCACCTTTTCACGCAAAACACGGTGACCACGAGAAAGATGGATTAGTTTTTTTAAATAAAGATGTAAGTGCAGTAAAACTGCGAGAAACCATCGTCATCACTGTTTAATCAATAAATTAATTTAATAAAAATAATTAAATTTTGTAATATAGCTGGTAAAATCAAACACACAAATAAAAAAATAACTTACAGTATACTTGATACTCTCCTCCTTTTTGTTATGCCAATGGAAGCACATCAGAATCATGAACTACTTAAATACCTATTATACCCTTAAATACATAATATCAAAATCATACATACAAATAAAAAAACTTACAATCTACTTAACACTCTCCTCCTTTCTTATTGTGATAATTATAGTAAAAAATTTTTTTACAAAAAAATGGTTAGTTTCTTAATATTGGTCCTCGTCTTCAATGTTGAATTTGTTGTTCTGCCTGACAGTTGGCAAGGCGAGCAAAAGCGAAAAGGGGCATCGTCAACAAGACCATGGTGGTAGAGTGCTATGCAGCAACTTGCCTGGGTGGGAATCCACAGCCTTACCTATTTCTGCCGTCATAAGGACAATGGCATGCTTCAGTCTAGAGGGTAGAGTAGCCGGTATTGACCTACCACTCCGGCCACAGGACAGGGACCTACACCATCTATAGGTTGCGGTTATTTTACTATCAAGGGAGATGCGTGTTTGATCGCTGTTTTTTGACCAAAAAAAAACATTTTTCATGGTTAAGACAGTAAATCCTCTGGACCAGCTTGTACATAATATATCGAATGCAATTTTTTTTTGCGTAGCATGAAAGCGACTTGCTAAACATTATATTAGAGACCTTCTTTCGTGAATTTGCCTTCAAAGCTATTTTTGAATTCACGTCCGTAAAAACTTGTTTTTAAAAAGTTTGATTAATTACTAAAGTTGGTCAGTTGTTTTCTTGTCAGAGGTTATAAGTTTTGTCAATGACAAGAAATTTACTTTTTTTTATTTACTTGTGTAATAATTATAATTAAGATATTAACTGAAGACGGGCAGTAATCCTGAAGATTGTTAAATGTACTTATTGTTGGATTTTTGTTTGTATATTATATATATACAGCCAATATATTAAATATTATATATTATTCTAAAAACAAAAATAAAATTTTCAGTGCTAAATTTTTTTTTGTACTCTTCTCAGATACCATTCGTAGAGCGTTTGGGATGTGTGGTCGATGTAGACCATAAAATGTCCATATCTCTATACCTTAAGCAGATTTACTCTTGAAAGTTGAAATGTAAATTTGAAATTGGAATCGATTCGATCGATCGAATATTCTATGATCTTGATTTAATGCTATCGAATTACCATTTATGTAATAATTAACAATCATTTATTACATCGGATATTTTTTTTGGAACGAGACGATAATAATTCACTAGTATCGTGTACAATAACATACACATAAAATCGAGTTTCAAAGTTAACCCTACATTTTTGAACGTGGAAATTTAAAACCAGTAAATTTAAAAAAGTATATTTACCGAGTTTTATTATTTTATTAGATAAAATAAGACGTTGAATTTTATGTTATAATCTACGTTTTTTATAGATTTTAAATTCTTCCTTTTTATGCAGGTCTGACCATTCGGACTATATATGAGTTACGTTTTTAACTCAAAAGGTAAAAAAAACTGTTCAAAATTCGGTCCACAAAACGAGACAGGGCTCGCAGCGAGAGCCCGAGGATGTCGGGCGCACATTCACCGAACCTTGTAAGTCTATGCATGATATATTGATGTTGTGGTTAGCATGTACAATTAGACGAACTGCTACCGGCAGCTCACTGTTCAACTGAGCCCTTATCATGAGTTTACGGCTTGTCAAGTTTAGTATACTCGCTACCGTCTCTGTAAATTATTTGTATGAAAACTTTAAACAGCGCCTCTGTTGGTTACTAAGAGAAACACATTATCGACCAAATGTGCCATAGATTTCGACACGTAACTTACCGAACATAATTTATACCAACTCGTGGTAAAAGCTCTAGTCCGACTTCTACACGAAAAACAGATATTAGAGTAAATGCAACAGAAAGCGATCATCGTTGCACATCGAAATTTTAACTAATGAAAATTAGATGGCGACTTCTTGAAAGTTTATTAACTCTTGTCTTCAAAATCTCTAGTTTGAAATTGTGGCAAACGTAACCAGTTTCAAAGTTTCACTGCTTGTATGAAGAAAGTGAATATAAAGAAGAGAGTTATAGATGCCCAAGCATCAAGACTGTGTGTATAAAATCTTTATCTTGTGATTTTAGTGTAAATACTAAATGTATATGCTAAGACTATATCAAATTAGGTTAAGGTAGAGACTATTTCAAAGTAGTAGCCATTATATCGATGTCTACCGTTATCTTATGAATACCACCGCGAATGAATCGTAAAATATCGATAGCTGTGTCTCTTACCGTACTACAGAAAAAAAAAGATAGTTCAAGCGGTTCGCTTGGAGAGATAACTAAGAAACATGAAAACATGAGAACTACAACCAAATTATCTAAAAAACAAATAAGCAATAACCGTCGTATTAGAAAAATAATTACTCGTAACACTACATGACAATTGTTCTAAACACTCATTGAACACATGTTTTACTAAACATGTTTAACCAAACTTGTGTTCAACGAGTGTTTATTACGAGTGATTGTAGAGTAGTGTTAAGAGTAATCGTTTTTGTAATACGACGGTTTTGTTTATTTCTTTTTAGATAGTTTGGACACTCATTGAACACATGTTTTACTAAACACTGTAGTAAGCTAGATTCTCAACCAATTGCAGGCTGCCACGTCATCAACGTGTAGCATGTTGTGGATTGGATGTCAAAGTTAGTCAGTGTTTGATTAAACAAGCTTCTAATTGCATGATTGTGTTAAGTGTTAGTCAACGATCAATACTTAGATACTGGGATAAATTTTATAAGCACCCCGAGCTAGAAACTTACTCCTGGAAGTTCAAACAAAGCCTGCACCTGTTGGAAATTAAACACAAGCCCTAATGATTGGGCATTAGATGTATCCGCTAACCCTTTACCAACAAGCTGATCTACCCTAGTTCAAATAACATGAAAAACTAAATGGGTCAGGACCATTGTAATATGAAACTGAGTGTAACATTTAAAAATACACGGGTCAAATGCTGTAGATGTATGATGAATAAAAAAGCATATGTGTCCTGAAAGGTATATAGCTACTAAGCCAATAGCTTTTTGTCATAAAACGACCCTCCAATGCCCTTTTCAGAGCATGAACATCCGGCAGGATATCCGTTCTATAAGTAATTATAGTTTGAGAACCGCTCCGTTATTAACTACGCTATCTCGCACACGACTTATGAAATACATGTATTTTTTCAACACATTATTTCTCTGAACTCTTCCGTGGGCCTACTATCTATACTTAAAAATAAAATGTCCTGACTGACTGATTCATCATCGCCGAACAAAAACTGTTACAGCCATGAAATTCGGTGCCTAGAGTCTTGCAATTGAGTAGACATCCAGCAAGGGCTGAATTTCGGAAATTCTACCCCTAAGCTGGTGAAATAGGGGTTGTAAGACCGTCATTATTTAAGTTATAAGAATGAAACTATTTTTGGGCTTTTTATTAAAAAATAGTATATTACGTATTTAAGTTTTTCTGGTTATTCTACCCCTAAGCGGGTGAAATAAAACTTGAAAGTTTGTACGTTAGTTGTGGAAGACCGTCACTAACTACTATTTTTGGACTTCTTATTAAAAAATAGTGCATACGTATTTAAGCGTTCCTGGATATTCTACATCTAAGGGGGTCTAAGGGGGTGAGATAGGAGTTGAAAATTTGTATGAAAGTCCTGTCCTGTTTGTATGAAAGTCATGGGCTATAATCAGCAAATATGTTAGCTTTCACGCGAATAAAGCCGTGGGTAACAGATAGTCAATTATGTTTATTCTATGAATTTTTGCGTTGTCAATGCAAAAGTTAAAGTGAGATTTGTGAAAAAAACAATCGAAATCTTAATTTAAATCTAAGATTTCGGTTCGGTTTTTCTGTTCGTGCATGTGGAAAGAATGGCAGAGGAAAGATTGACAAAACAGATATACAATGTGAATATGGATCGATGTTTGTAACCGAGGAGACCTAGGCTTGCATTCCGAGATGATATCGCTGACATTTTTTCCGACAGTGGATCCCGAATGTATCTGGGACCGGTGTGTTTGTATAAAAAGAGTAGAAATTAAATGTGGAGGAGAACACAAGGGAATTGAAGATATGTATGTATGACTGTGTGTATGTATATATGTATGTTTGTATGTATATGTGTATGTAGATTGTAGGTATATAAGTAAACTTTTTTGGTCTTTGACACGAATATTTCTCAAGTTTAAAGTAGAAGCGACAAAAGTTGTCTTTGATTTCGGTTATCCTGTTTTCTAAAATTTTCTGTTCTTCAGCAGAATCGTTTCAGAGATCAGAATAAACTGGGCCATAGTCTCAGGTTAATTTTTCATCAAAATGTATTCAGGTGTTTAGGAAAAGGTGTAAGAGGATGAGATACTTTCGTATTTCAACCTTTCACGTTTACTTTGGATTCCATAGACTAACAATTTCCGAAACGCCAATCAATTTTAATTTACAATTATAAATCAATCTATCAATCTCATTAATCATTTTTTTTCTCTCTCTCTACAAAACAGCTGTTTAACGTGATTTCGGTTTAGTAGTCTAAAGGTAGTCCTTGCTAAGCAGCTAATGTGAACATTGTAATCGTAATTTGAAAATGGTTGGCGTTTCGGAAACTGGCTGTAAATTGTAACTTTGACAAGTTTTATTCTTTTTACTTATATTTACTTTTTACTTATATTCTTTTCTTACTTATATTTTAGAATTTTATACATAACTGGTTGTCCCCCAAACTTCGTTCCGCCCGTTCTGTTTGTATGAATAACTTAAAATGTTTTTCCTAGTTGCCTCGCAGATTTTCCTTTTTTCTTTCCTTTCGAACCTTCCCTGGACTTCCACAAGTAATTCAATACCAAAATTAGCTAAATCTGTCCGGCTATTTTCGAGTTTCAGGGAGACAAACAAATAGCAATTGATTTTTATAAATAAGAAAGAATACGATATTTTATGTTATAGCCTGAAGCATTTTTGACTTTTTTCTTAAATCGGTTACAAATAAATAAGAAAAACGTCTGCCAACATATATACTTGTATCTTAGCCGTCTCGGTAAAATTCGTTCCACCCGTTCTGCTTGTATAGGAAAACCTGAAATGTTGTTTTCTTTGTGTTAGAGACAAATAAACAGCAATTGATTTTTATATATAAGAAATTATATAAAATATTTTTATGTTACGGCCTCTAGCAGTTTTTACATTTCCCTAAATCGGTACCAAATAAATAAGGAAAAAGTCTACCAACATATAGCTTTTAATACTAGTATACACAATCCATTAAAATTTATACCGTCAATTAATCAGATTTGGTTGTAAGATTTTTATTTGCTACTCTTTTGAAATACTTTTTAATGAAGTTATTTTCTTTTTATGTTTCAATGAAAGAGTGAAAGAGTACCCTTAAAAGGCTCGTGAGTCTTGAAAAATTGGATGGCTCGCAACAAATGGGAGATAGTACCGCGAAGAAAGGTTGCGTCCTCTTTCAGATTGCCCTCCATCCCAAAGTTCAAATACACCAAACACAATTGGATTACGTAACCTGCTTGTCGATGGCTATTAATAAGGGATATCCACTACGTTAAAGTGTTTTTAGAGGCTTTTACATCTTTATTTCTTTGTAAGAAACAAATATTGGAACTGAATTATACTGATTCTACAGTTTGACCTGAAATTGGAAAGATAGGAAGAAAAAATATTTATTTGCGGAATAGGAGTATTACAAAGATGTTATAAAAATATTTAAGCGTTCCAACATATTCTACCAACTTGTGGTGTGCAAATATTTTAATAAGTTTTAATCAAATTAGTAATTTTGACTATTTATTTACTATTAACACACTGAATTTTGATTACAAGATTATTTATTAATACAAACAATTTTTAGAATGAAAATTAATTTATCCCTATCTACTTTAAACTACCATCGTTTCCAAACCTAGCCAGACAGGAGAAGAAACGGCAAAACAAACTCCCCGGCAACCTATCCTGTTAGAAAATACTTTATTCTTTATTCTTGTCTGCAAGAAAATCTTTGACATTGTAATTTGTTTTTACTAAAAGTAAGTTGAATACCCTTTATCGAAATTTATTTAATGGAAGTGATATAAGATTTGGCATATATGCGTAACTTTCGACCATACAATGTTGTGGTATTTTTGAGCTTATGCTGACATAGTGTTAGATACGGAAGGTTGTTTTAAGAAATTTTAAAATACCTGACATATCTCCTTTTCATTAGATAGAAAATATTTTCGTCTTTAAGTCCAATGCTGGGCATAACTGTTACAAACATAAACTTGCCACAAGCATGTAATGTTAAAGTATCTTCACGCCCATATCCCCGATAAGCTGTAGGCAGAGGCACAATATATGCATCTACGACTAGCCGAAGACACAAAGTCCCACAATGTGATAGTTGGCAAGCCTATCGTTAACCGGTCACATTTAATCATGGACAACGTTATTTTTATGACTTATTGACGACTTACGTCTAATTATAATTGAATCTCGATTTTAATAAATTTGATGCAAATTTCTACTTGACTAATGACAAAATGCTATTGCGGATGCCAAAACCTAAAGAAAGAAAGCTTATATTTTATTACTACTCGGGCGTAGCAGTTATTCGTAGTAGTCTGTAATCGTAGCGCGACTCTACGACACTGCTACGACATGCTACGGCAACCTATCCTTTTTTGTGCTACGGCTTTCACGATTCAACTCCGACTAAAAGAGACAGTTGTTATAAGTCTGACTAGTTTATGTGTCTGTGTCTTTTTTTTAAACTGATGGACTGATTTCATTGTTGTATTTTACAGTCACACTTAATTTAAAATATGGTCTGAGCTTATTTTATGTTCGAAGATTTTTAGAACGCGACGGTAAACGAGGGGTATATTAAATTTGTTATATGTGTGTTAGTTTGTGGTTTAACTTTTGAATGGATGAACCAGTTTTGATGCAGATGTTTGTTTGAAAGTTGACGCTATTGAGACGGTTCGTAGCTATAAGTACATTACAGGTTACTTACGTATGTACTGTAGGTTTTGTAGGAGTTAAAAAAATTTTAATTTTTTTTTAATATTATAAATAAAGATAATATTAAAAAGTATCTTTAAAAGTAATAATTAAAAAGTAGCTTTGATGGATGATTCATACTTTAACTTCCTATTATAAAGAGGAAAACTAAAAATTTTAAAAATAGAGTATATCTGTGTACCCATAACTTCGTTATATAACTATTCTATTTTGATTTTTATCAAATTTTCATCACCCATTATAGTTTTGGAGGTTTTGTTAAAAATCGGGTCTTTGCCAATACTTGTGTATGTTCATTCAAGTTAATGGTCATTAAAATCAGTCTATCAATTTAGCTGTGAAACCTTAGGGTAGTTTAAAAAATTTAAACTTACAAAGGGACAAAGGAACAGAGGAAGCGACTTTGTTTATACTATGTAGTGATTCTGATAAAGTATTATTCTGGAAATTATTCGATTTATTTGTTTATGGATAATAATCTACAAATATTGGAATAACACAAATAATTATCTAAATATCTATAACTTTTAAAAAAGAAAAAAATTCAGCCGCAGACAGTATTTGAACCTGTATTATTTAAATCGTTGGCCTGGCGATGTAGGTGTGGGTTTCCCTTTTTCCTTTCTGGGCCGCAATTGTAATATTATTTTAATAAAAGACAATAAGGGACCCCTAATCAAAGCTATCTGTAACCCCAACATAGGGAAATAAGGTTTGTAAGGGTAAATAAATGTTTGTTTCAATTTATTTTACAATAAATATGGAAATGTATGAAATAATTTTTTGTGTCCTTACATAAAAGATTTTTTTATGACAATGGAAGGCAAACAAGCAGAAGGATTTCCTGATGGTAAGAAATCCGAAATTTACGACATCTAAAGACACCAAAGGTGTTAATGGTGCGCTGCCAAACTGAAGCCAAGATGTCATTTCTCGCGCAAAAGTAAGTTCACCGGGTACCTTACCCTCCGAACCGGAACGCGTCAACGGTAAGCGCTAACATTATGGCGGCAATAATAGAGAAGGCGGTGGTAGAGCGATTCGCTGCGAAACTCTACCACCTGGTCAGATGACACGGTGTTAGTGACGTTAAGCCTATGCTCGCCTTTTACGAGCTGCCTGGTACAGGAAGGTCTATTCTACAAAGGAGCTCGGACTATCACGGGTAAAATCTTATAAACGGGGAAAAGATAATCATATACAAATCATAAATAGCGTTGTATAAAGTCATGCAATTTTTTTTATTACAGATTTTATAAATTTTGAAATTAACAGACATAATTTATTAAAAAAGTAATACTCTATAACTAAATCAATACAAAAACGTTTTTTAATAAAATTTCACATTTATAAAGATACATAAGAACCACACGCCTATGTGTAATCTATAAAATGCAATCTAGAATAGTCATGTAAAATTTGTGATTTAATGTCTTTGTCTAGTAGTGGGTGACTTAGCTGTACCTCTACCTACTTCTTTGCGGATATGGGCGTGAAGATACTAAAATTTGGACGTGGATAAAGCGATAATTTTATAATGTGTAATATTATAATTGTGTATTTTGTCTTACGATTTCACAGCTAAACTGCTAGACCGAATATTAATACACATATGTCATCAACGACAAGATTTTAAAAAAAAAGTTTATTTTGCAAAAATAAAACCTCCAAAGATATAATGGGTATGGGAAAATATCATACACACATTGTGTATGAATATCGTAACTATTCTAACGAAGTCATGGGTAAACAGGTATACTTCATTTTTTTAACAAACGAATACCAAAAAAGTGTACTGCATTGCTATTGGTCCACATAACCAACATAAAGTTACTTTCAATCAATCAGAACGCGCCGATACAATTTTGCAATAAGAACAAAGTCGTAGTGCCAATCGCTACAAACTCCACATCTCACTCTGTCACTATCGGAAATATGCGAGGGACACACTCAGGACTCGTTTGTTAAAATAATTATACAAAAAATATCTTCACGCCCGTATACCGGAAGAGGTAGCAGAGGCACAACCACTCACGACTAGCCGAATACACTTAGTGATAGGTGGCAAGCCTATCTTCAACCGGACACAAATTCAAACCCTAGCTACTTTTTTTATTAGAAAATTGGAAATCTTCTTTTTTTTGCTTGACCTGGGATTCGA
>NJDD01003156.1:98263-124902 GCA_002245505.1 Calephelis nemesis
TTCTACATCTAATATAGTATACATATTATATTGTTGCTTCATTCAGTACGACAGCTATACATCAGTTAGTATCTAATAAAAGGAATTAACCAATACACGCCTAGTTTCCGTCTTTAATTCTCAAATTTATGGACTAATAAAATACGCGCGCGTCCATATGACCTCATCTGCTTTGAACTAAATTTGTTTGGGTCTATTTGGCCTCACAATAATCTAGATCAAGTACAAATATAACGGATTAGTAAATGTGGTGAATCTTACCTACATTTTTACGTCACGTATTCCTATTGCAATAAAGACAATGTCACTGTCGCTTCTATGGTGCATTCAGTCTTGGACTTGACTCCACGAGGGTTTGATCCTTAGGTCGGGCAACAAAAACAAAATGTGTTTTATTCTAATAAAAAACAATGTTAGCAGAATTGATATGTCCCCGGTTGGATATAAGCTTGCCACATATCACATTGTGAGTATTAATGCCTTCAGCTAGTCGTAGGTGCCCTTGTTGTACATCTGCTTTCCGGGCCTAACATTGGCCTAACATCCCAGTCGCAGGACAGTTATAACATCTGAGGTATGTAGGCCACGGGTATATCTTACCATTAAGTTGGCCGAATGCTTGTTCGCCATCTTGTCACATTTAATAAACTCAAAAATCAAAAGTTGTAATTGTAATTAATGATTTTAAAAGTACTCATCCAGTAAATGCTTGAAAAAAATAATAAACATCAAAATTGCTTTAATAAGGAAATAGTTGAAACCTTTTTTTGGAAGTTGGTTGAAAACATATCAATATTGAAAGTATTGAATTGTCATTACAATGTGTGCGTGTCGAATGTTATTAAGAAAAGTTATTAGTTTGAGACAACGTTGTTAAAAAATTTGATGAAATGGAAATAACTGCGCCTTAAGCTTTTGAAGGTGTAATTAAATAATCGTACAATTTTATTACCATTGAACATACTTAAAAATTCCAATTTCAAAAGTTTGAATTCGAGTTTTTACACAAATTTTAAAACACAAATGTTAAAAAAGTAACTGATATTTTATTTACTAGCCTATAAGTAAAAATCGACGAAAATAAAAGAACTTCAAAAATTATTAAAGTAACTGATATTTTATTTACTAGCCTATAAGTAAAAATCGACTAAAATAAAAGAACCTTAAAAAATTATTTTCTGTTTGCCTTTTCTAAGCATGGTATTTTTTTAGCAATCATCTAAATCCATATATTAATACGTAACTTGAACTTTGGACTCCTTTTTACGAAAATTGCGCGGACGCGAGAGCATAAGAGTTTATGGGTAGGAGAAGTGCAAAACGCTAATATTTTGCAATAATAATGCTTATAAAGTACGTTAAATAAATAAAAAAATATTACCATAATATAATATAATATTATGGTCAAACTTCGACCAACGGGCGACCACTTGTATTAATTAATGCGTTTACTTTCTCCACTGTAAAAACTATACACTATAAAAAGTTGCTTGAAAACAAACTAAAGTATCCTCACACCTATATCCCCAAAGGTGTAGACAGAGGCACAACCTGGGTTCCCACGGCTAGCCGAAGATACTAAGTTCCACAATGTGATAAATGGCAAGCCTGTCACCAACCGGGCACATATAACGTAATTTTTATCAGAAAATTAAAAATACACATTTTCTAATTTTTTGTTGCTCAACCCGGGGATTCAACCCTGAACCTCAAGAATTCCAGTCCGACGCCGGATCGCTAGACTACAAAGGCGATCAAATAAACTATATTGTTGTATATACGAAGTAGGTACATACTCATAACTATACCTAGAAATGTATGTTTAAATGTCTACTGAACATTTTAAATAACCTATTTGAATTCAACAAATCCTTGGAGTACCTAACATTTACCTCCTTACATCAGTCTGCTGACATATCGTCAGTGCTGACTTTTTTCGTGTTCCATGTTGAAGCGTATAGACTTCCACATCTGGTATAGGTATCTAAACATAACACGATACAATAATAAAATGTATTGTTTTCAGTCAACGTTTTTGTGTTTATATCAGACATATAAGAGAAATCATCCCCTTGTTTACTATCATAAAAAAATTCAGCTCAATCAGGTAAAGATGTCTGGTTCAAAATTTAGTTCAGAGATTCCACCCGAACAAATTACATACATTGCATGTCAAACAAAAGCTTTTAAACATGAGAAGAAATGTTAATGAAACCTGATTACCTCGCTACACTTAAATCACATGATTTGAGAGCAGTAAGCCTAAGAACACACGGAGATGTTTTTACCCGCGCCCGCGGTCAGGTTTTATTTCAGAATTCACGAGACCGGTGACTTGTGCGGTCTCACAGCCGTCGCGGTTGAAATGATTTCAGACTAGTACTACGCTCGT
Organism: Calephelis nemesis; assembly: GCA_002245505.1. Lineage (NCBI taxonomy): Eukaryota > Metazoa > Arthropoda > Insecta > Lepidoptera > Riodinidae > Calephelis > Calephelis nemesis. The sequence continues at coordinate 100,656 of NJDD01003156.1, forward strand.
AAACTTGTACGATTCTACGGGTGGGCGACCGCGGACGCGGGAACCGCAAACAACCGCCGGGTCTGCGGGTATAAAACGCGTAAAGAAAATGTGCTCCTTTTTGCATAAAAATCTACATTCTACAGAATCTGCGGGCCCGCAACCGTCGCGGGCGCGGGTAAAAACCGCTCTGTGAGTTCTTATTTTAAAACTTAAAAAAAAAACAAACAACTTCAATTTCATTATTACATCATATAGCTTCATAAAACATGCATTATTAAATAAAATGTCATTAATGTCAAACTGCTTGACGGATCTTCGTAACCTTTTGTATGAAACCCCTTCCGAATCATGACCTACTTTCTAAAAAAAGAACTATCAAAATCTATTCGTTATCGGTCGAGTAATTACGAACAAACGTACAAAAATACGGCCGATGAATGCGTTCCATTTCGATACAAATACAGTTTCCAGTGATGGAACATTTCTCCATTATGAAAGTAGTTTGAAATTGTAAGACTTCTAATGTTTGTCATTATCAGCCCTCCGTATCTTTTGATTCGGCTAATGACGACAACAAAGGAACTTCACAAATCCAAGGTTATTCCGCTATTTTACTATCGTATTTTCACCCCTTAATTGGTGTTATTCAACGCCCAGGATCGGTTTCTAGCTGATTACTGTGTTCGCATTTTAGTTTAAAAATAAAATTCACTTTGGATTGTTTTATTAACTTGTATTTTTAATGCAAAACGAGGGTTGTTCTAAGTTTGACGTGTCTGTCTGTGTGACATTGCAGCTCTTAAACTGATGGACGGATTTAGATGCTTTTTTTAATTTGAAAGATGACGTGATCGAGATAGTTCTTAGCCATAGTTTGTGGCGATCTATGTAGGCATTGAAGATCATCCGCTCATTTGTAAGCTTCGGATTCGGAGAGCATTTTGGGTATTTGTTTGACTTTCAAACATATGTGCGACCTGACAGTTAAAACATTAATGAATGCTGGTACAATTGCAGTGGTTTGATGATGGAACTCAAAGATAGAAACCGTAACCCTGGAATGTCTTCTAATTAACCCATCGAGTTTGAACTCGTTACATTTGTTTTATCTAGTTCTATTCTGATCAAGCGCCTGATGAAAGAACTGGGGGGTAGCTGATAGATTAAAGTTTGAAAGTTACGATATAAAGTTTCGTAATTTTTGTAGTGTATTTAAACTATAACAGATGTGTGTACTTTTGATGGAATAGACAGTTTGTTTGGGTTTCATTACATATCTTCAAGCCAAGTCCCTTACGGCTTTCTCCACATTGATAACCCTTTTCATCCAAACACGCCGGTTTTGCACCAGCGGATCATGCCTTTTATTATTTTAACACCAACACTTTCTTTCAATTTTACTCTTTCTGGAATCTCATTGTTATGAATGCGGTCAGCAAGCTTAACACTACAGATTTTCCGTAGCGCTCTCACTTCGACCACATTTTCCTACTCTCAAGCTTTTTTAGTCTGAGATATAGTTATTGAATAGAACTAAAATTTGAAAAAATAATAAAAACCTCTTGATAAAACATACCTATAATGTAGCCAAGAGCCAACTCGATCAAACTGTCTTTCAAAAGAATAAATCCGCATCGAAACTGGTCCATCCGTTCCAAAGTTATGGTGTCACAGACACACTCAGACACTTTTTTGTCGGGATTCAAAAATAATTATCACTTTATACAAATTCGAAGATTGGTTCCACTTGAAATAAGAGGATTACATCAAAAGTCCTTAATAATTCAACAAAAGCTTAGCTACGGTTCATTTTAATTTGTAACAACGTTTGTAATAGTATTATTAAGTACTGTTTTGAGCTAAAACCGTTTTAATTGACCTAAACATACATTGCTGGTATTGTTGTTGAAGCTAATCTGATAAGCATCGTTTAACAAGCAACGTAATCAACTTTACAAAATAATTCCGCTTAATACAGGGAGGTAATATGTTATGTGAATTACACAATGCTAAATTTAGTAATTAAGTTAAATAATTCAATTTGTACTGTACAAAGTTTGCCAGTATCTATTTTTGACCGTCTAAAAATAGAGGTTCTTAATTCATTCGTGTGATTTTTTTACTTAAAAAAATGTACATTCAAGCCCGTATCCCTGAAAAACTGAAGACACTAAGTTTCACAATGTGATAGAGGGCAAGCTTATTGCCAACCGGGCACATATCTAATCCCGTTCAACACTTTTATTACAATATTGACAAAACCACATTTAATTTTTGTTGTACGACCCAGGAATCAAACCCTGACCTCATGAAGACAAATTCAATACCTGAACCGCTAGACCATGGAGGCGATCTACCTAATCTACTTGTATGTTTGTCCGGGTGGAATCTTGTATTTTGGTTTTGATCCATTTCCCGTTACTATTTTTTTTATGTGTAAGTCGGACTTAGCTGATATAAATTAATACAATTTACCTTCTCTGCTTTTTCCATTCAATGGAATGTTTTAGTTTTGCAGATTTTTATTTTATGTATTTCGTAATTTCTTTTAAAATTGAATAAAATTAAGCTTACTCAATGAAATTACTCAAACTACGTTACTGAAATCGTTATTTTTAAGAAAACTTATAATAAACAATACTAGTACTTTTGACGCCTCTGTGGTCTAGCGGTTCAGTTGTTGGACTTGACTGCATGAGGCCGGGTTCGAATCCCGGGTCGGGCAACAAAAAGAAAATTGATTTTTTCCAATTTACTTATAAAAAAAAACGTTGCTCGGGATTGGATATGTGCCCGGTTGGCGATAGACTTGCCACCTATCACATTGTTGGACTTAATGTCTTCGGCTAGTCGTGGGTGCCCTGGTTGTGCCTCTGCCTACCTCTTCGGGAGTATGGGCGTGAAGATACTTACTTACTTACAGATACGATATTTTCTGTATTTCGTAATTTCTTTTTAAATTGAATAAAATTTAACTTACCTAAGATATTCACTCAAGCTACGGTACTAAACTCGTTATTTTTACGAAAACTGACAGTAAAAAATACCAGGACCTTTAGACAAATGGCACAAACGCTATTGTGATGGAATAGAATAGAATTCTCATTGTATGGGATTGACATAAGTATACGATATGTAATTTGATCCGACGAATAGAGTTTTTAATTGGTAGCCAAATGTTATTGTAGTCTAAACGATTTTACGAATCGTCAGAATACTTCATTCATTTTATCGTTAACCGTAGCCAAGTGGCCGGTTTGACAAACGAATTCTACTAGAAGCGAACGACAATAGGTGGACGCCAAACACTTGAAGTTATCGCTACAAAATGGCGAATATTTTGATCAGCTGACAGCTGTGTGGAAGTTAAAGTGTGTTTATGTGATTGTTATTGTATGTTTTGGTGATTTTTTAAAGCCACCACCAAGATAAATTAATATATTAGCGAGTTCATTCCACATCCTCACACTTTTAATTCGTCCTTGAGGACCTTGCTGGGGTCTCAATAGGTCTCCATGCCTCTAACATAAACATAAACTATGATAAGAGCTGGGTGATGTCGTTGTTTATTGTTTGGTAGTTTCTTATTAGAATGAAAGGGCTTTTTAAATAAATGTAGGAAAGTATTGGTACCTTTCTATATAATGTTAAAGAATTGGAAATTGCTATGGGTTTTTGGTTGCTCTATATTCTAATACTTTAAGTAATATTATAATTACTACTTATAATATTCTAGCGTTTTTTTAAAAGTTTCTTCACGCCCATATTCCCGGACAGGTAGGCAGAGGCACAACCAGGGCACCCACGACTAGCCGAAGACACTAAGTCCCACAATGTTATAGGTGGCAAGCCAATCGCCAACCGGGCACATTTCCAATCCCGAACAACGTTTTTTTTATAATTGGAAAAATCTAATTTTATTTTGTTGCCCGACCCGGGACTCGAACCCGGGTCCTCTAGCAGTCAAGTCCAACAACTGAACCTCTAGACACAAAAAAGAATAAAATAGAAAAAGATACAATAAAAATAGATAAACATAGAAGACAAACTGTCTCAACTTTTCCCAAATCACCATAAAACTCGCGCGCTACACTTTTAAATGACGTTTGAGAACGGAATGAAGAGAATGAAATTCGGAAACATAAACAACTTTGGTAGCGATTGAATAGAATAAGCGTTCGCTATCTCGTAGTACATTTGGCTACCAACTGATGAACGATATTGCTAAGGCGTTAATATTTGCTAGAATAGAATAGATAGGAAGCGTTTGCCATTTGTCTAGAGACCCAGTACTTTCAAAGGACGTACGATATGTCGAACTGACTCAAATTGACAACCATTATCAAATTTCTCTTTACTAATTGCGATTCGCAACGTTCGGTGCAGCTACGGATAAATATGGCTTACACCCGATATAATCAACGAAACGTAATCCAAAAGTTTAACTATTAGTAGTCCGCCCAAAAGTAACGAAGCTTTACTCGATTTTTTTTAAATGTTCAGAGTTAACTACCAAAAACGAGCAACCGTAGTTAGGTATTTTACTATTGGTACAACCAACTGCCATTCGTAATCAAAATGACTCGTTTCGTGAATATAGGCAATAGGCAATAATTGTAGTGAAGTTACACAGAGTTTATTTGTTAGAAAATATACCTTGGCCATTCATAATTTATTCTAAGTATAACTATATTTATTCTAAGAGTAACTATTCCTTATTTAACCGTCACATTAAGAAAGATTAGATTATTTTTATTTGTAAGATGGTACTTATATGTTTCGAAAGTAACTAATTTGGCAAGCAGTGAACACAGAACTAATTAACCAAATAGCGAAACTAGATAAGTTCGGAAATCTCTTGTCGTCTTCATGTCGTCATTATCCAGATTATAGGACATATAGTTTTAAAAGTCCTACATACATTTAATTAAGGCTTTATTCGAATGGCAACTGATCACCAGTAAAAGGGCTATCTACCACACAGGATTGCTATAGAGCGTTACATGCTGACGTTATAAATAAGAATATTGTAAGGTAGTGGCAACAGTTACGTAAATCCTTTTCATAGACCTCTACTTTAACAACAGTACTTCTTTAAACTAAATTAAACTTGCACAGTAGTATTTCAGTATTATTACTGTACATGTTTACAGTATTTGTGTAAACTACTTTAAAGTTCTGTAAAATACTGTTACCTTGTACAGTAATACTACTTACTGTACAAGTTATGTTTGAGTTGACAGAAGTAAAGTAGTTATTGAAGTAGAGTCGGCCTATAGGAAAGAAAATCTATGGAATTATATGCCGAAATTGATGACACTGGCTCATAGAGTTCTGCTTTTATAACGTCAGTGTATTATGCTCTATAGACGTGCTCCGGTTTGGGAGATAGCCCTTTTAGAGGTTGTCAGTTCACCCTTGTCATTATAAGTATCTACAGGTGACATTTATTTGTTATTATTGGAAAATATGGGTGTTATTCGCTTTGAATGAATGAATGAATACACTTTATTATGAACTTAAATTAAAAAAATAATACACACTCTTTCACTTATAATATTTAATTAAGGTGCACAAAGGTGGTCTTATCGCTATAAAAATGATCTCTGCCAGACAACCTTAGGGTGAAGGAGACAATTTATGTATTTAAAAAACTAAGTTAATTAAAATAAGTTAATTAAAAATTTAAAAAAGATCGGAAATTGGGAACAAAGTTTACAACCCTCTGGAACGTCTTTGACACTAGCCGGTTATCCGCAACTTTGTCAGCTTAGAAAATATTTTCTTACAAACTTTCATCCCCCATGGTCGTCCTTTGGGGGCTGAATTGTAAAACAAATAGGTCATGGTTGAAATAGGTTATTTAATTTTCTGCACATAAAATTAAATCGAAATGAGTACAGCAGTTTAGTTATGAATGCGTCACAGATGGACAGACTAAAATATCCAGTATGGAAATATAAACTAATTTGTATTGGCATGTGTCGAATGTACATGCTGAACGGTATGGTAGCCGGTAGAACAACAAAGGTTGGTTACTTTTAATAGTTAAAGATCCCTAAACCCGTCTATAAAATAGAGAATCCCTAGTAACTTCTATTTTCTTTTTAAACGATGGTTGTCCCACACACTCAATACCATCTGTTCGACCGTTTTCTTATGCATAAATCCGAATTACATACATATCTTCAGGCTAATTCTCTTGCAGGCTAGGCCGAGAATATCTGGTGACAAATGTCACGATCCTTGTGTTGTTCCGAGCTCCTTTGCAGGAAAGACCATCTGCCTTCCTGCCAGGCAGCTCGTAAAAGGCGAGCATAGTCTCACGTCACTAACACCGTGACATCCTACTAAGTGGTAGAGTTTCGCAGCGACTCACCCGGATTATTACCACCGCGTTACCTATTCCTGCCGTCATAACGTCAGTGGTTGCCGTAGACGTGTTCCGGTTCGGAGGGTAAGGTAAACTTACTTTTGCTTAAGGCCTACCATCCCAGCCTCAGGTCGGCAACTCACCATTACCACCTTTAGTGTCTCTAGGCGGCAATTATTTCTTACCACCAGGAAATCCGTATGCTTGTTTGCCTTCCAATGTCATAAAAAAAAACTTTCCCCACATAAACTACTTTTATACAAACATGCCGTTTTAGAAATTCTTAACACAACCCTCGTATATAATAGTCAAGCAATTCGTTCGTGAAACATCAACCTCCCGGGTAGCTAGATTCATCCTCATTTGCATTGAATTTCCGTTTTTTCATCATTTCATTTGTCATTCTATCAACGTGGTCAAACCCACGAACTGAATTGAATTCAAATTTATTAAAGTCGTTCTAGACGGCTGTAAACACAATTTTCAACAAAGGTAACCTTGGAGGAAAGTTCTTATGATTATTAAACTTGGATTAAATTTACGGTTTAGGCGGATCCAAGCTAAAGTTTACAGTCAGTGTTTACAATTGTCTAGAACCATGTTGGATCAGGTCTGTTAAGTAGAATAGACTATTTGCTTTTTGTCAGGTAGCTCTTAAAAAGCTGTCACAATTTTATTAGGCTATTACCAACAAGACTAAATGTGGTAAAGTGCTGTGCAATATCTTTTCCGAATAGGGATTCACCACCTTACCTATTTAAATAAATAAATAAATATCCTTGGACAAGTTACAAAAATTGAATCTAACCCCAAACTAAGCAAATTATATGCTTGTGTTATGGGACAATATGTTATGTACATAGAAATACTTAAATAGATACAAGAATAAATTTAATAAGCACCCAGACCCGGAAATGCAGACATCTAAATGTTCATCACACAAATGCCTGCCCCCGTCGGAAATCGAACCCGAGCGTCGCGCTTGGTCGACGTAGTTGGCCTATACGCTAGCCACTCGACCAACGAGGCGGCTATTCCTACCATTGTAATGATTTTGTGATAATCCGGTCTAGAGATAGCTGGTAGATTTATAGGTCGACAATCCTGACCTCAGAACATGCTATCCTGTACAACATCTCTCATGTCTATAAGCCTTACTTACCACCAGTAAAGCCGCGTGCTTGTTTGCTGGCCGCTCACGTGAAAAAAGGTCTGATTTTTCTAATTCAACCATAGTGAAACTCCTTAAATATGTGTTTTACCTTACCTATAATGTACATACAACATTACCTAAGGGTAAATGCCAAAGATAAAGGTCAGGATTATAGGTTAATTATTATATCCAAAACTTTATTGTCATCGGAAAAATGTTCTCGGTAAGAGGTAATATGGAACTATTGTTGGAACTTTATTGAATAACAATTTCATAAATTTTTAATGGAAAATTTTGTGAAGCACACGAATAGTACATTTCAACAAATTATAGCATTATAAATACCAATTTCATTAATAAAATGTTATTACCAAAAATAAAATTCATAAAATATTTAATTTTTTTATGATATTGTAGGCATATAAGCAGACGGATTTCCTGATGGTGAGAAATTCACGCCGCCTAGAAACATGAAAGGTGGTAACGGTGCGTTGCCAACCTGAGGCCGGGATGTTAAGCCTCGAGCAAAAGTAAGTTTTCCGGCTACCTTACCCTCTAAACCGGAACACGTCATGTCGTCACGGTAGCAGGAATAGGTAAGGCCTATCCGCTGAGTGAGTCGCTGCGAAACTCTACCAACTAGTCAGAGGTGACGGTGTTAGTGACGGTAAGCCTATGCCTGGCAGAAAGCAGATGGTCTATTCTGCAAAGGAGTCGGGACCAACACTGGGAAAAAATTGGTATTCACAATCCAATAATTACTTAATTGATATAAAAGAGTGCATTCGAAATTGAAGTGTAATACTTTCTGATATAAATAAATGTTCATGCATGTTGACGCCTTCGTCAATAATGATTCATTTATTAATAATGACTTATTCATTAATAATAATTCACGGTTCGTTATTCAAAAAAAGTGTTATTAAAGCGTCAAAATAACAGGAGTCGGTTTTTTGTAGGTTATATATGTTTAATTATTTATGATACTTTAATGCCATGCCAGCATATTACTATAAATAGTTTCTGAAGGAGGTAAATATGTCAACCTGTCTTCTATTGAAAAGCTCACCTAGAGTGACTGGAAGTACATTTCCTTGTAAAGCCATAATGAACCAATTCGGGTGTCAATTACAATAAGTTATATCTGGATTTAATTGAAGATGTAATCAAATTACAATACAATAACCATTAATATAATTATCTATCTTCATAACAAAGGAGTAATCTAAATATGTATGTATTTATTTTATAAATCTGTATATGTAATACGTTTTAATATCAATGACTGCTATGAAATACGGAACCTAAAACGAGGGTAGTTATTTTTTTGTCGGATGGTCTGTTTACTGTTTCCGCGGAAGATTCAAAATTAAAGTAACATTTTTATTTTGAAACAGCCTATATTTTTTGACCGATTTCGAAAAGTTTTTTGCGAAATAATTTCGAATGGGTTCAATAAAATTAGATTCAGGTAGGCACATGTTTATTTTGTGAGCATTTTATCTACTTTCATATATTCGGTGTCTATTTTTATTAAATTAAATCAAATAATATCAGCAATAAACTAAAAAGTACTAAATAAAAATAACTACTTTAAAAAACCGACTTCAAAACTAAAAAGTAAAAAATAATAAAGATTTTAATAATAAAGTGCCAAGCCAATTAAATACTTATAACATAATTATTAGTTTAAGACTTGGCATCGACTTCAGACTTATTAGTAAATATCATATATAAATAAGAGGTAGTATAGAATTAACAATAAATCTTTGATATTTTTTACTTTTAGTTTTAAAGTCGGTTTTCAACGTAGTTATTTTTACTAGTGGTCGCCCATTGGTCGAAATTCGACCATAATAAATTTTAATATATTGTTGATAAGAACGCTATCTTCATTTGTCAAGACCAAATACTTTGTTTCCAAACTTTTTAGTGCGCCATCTGTGATCTTTTATCGTTATCATCAATATGTTTGTTTGTGTGTGTCAATTGCATGGTAGTATGGATAATGTTTTATTTATTGATTTTAAGCATTATTATTGAAAAATATTAGCGTTCTTCACTTTTGCTACAAATAAACTATAATTGTGCCAAACTTTATGCTCCTGCGTCCGCGCAATTTTCGTGAACAGGGGCTCAACGTTTTGGCACCACGTATTAATATTAAGATTAGTTTCAATTGCATTATTACAATACAATTAGGAATAAAATGCCACAGTCATTTAGGACTATCAACTTAACTCGATATGGCGACATAGGCTACAGAATTTCAAAGTTATTCATGGTGGTAGCAGATGTACGTCGGTAATTCCTTATCTCTAGACTCATCTGTTTGAAATTTCGCCCATAAAAATCTTTTTATAACATTTTTCAATCTTTTAATGGTTTCCAGAAAATGGATAAAACATTAACATAAAATGAACGAGAACAGTAGGTGCGGGAAAGTAATAAATATGACAATAAACTTTACGGATATTGTAGGTTGTGTGTTTTTGGTACATATTTATGCAATTGGGTCTATGACACTTGACGAAAATTAGCAATTATTTTTATATAGACTAGCTGACCCGCCTAATTTTATAATACCTGGCATTGTAACAAGCCCATTAAAAGTTCATAAAAAGCGAGCATAGGCTTACTGTCACTAATACCGTGGCATCTGACTAGTTGGTAGAGTTTCGCAGCGATTAACCCGGAATGGTACTACCGCCTTATCTATTCCTGCCGCCATAAAGTCATGATGTGTTCCGGTTTGGAGGGTAAGGGAGCCGGTAAACTTACTTTTGCTCGAGGAACATCCCGGCCTCAGGTTGACAACGCACCATTACCACCTTTGGCGTCTCTTGGCGGCGTGAATTTCTTACCATCAGGAAATCAGTGTGCTTATTTGTCTTCCAATATCATAAAAAAAAATTGTCAGCTAATAACACTAGGTAGAAATCTAAGAACCGTTTTTCCTATTTTCCTTACAATGTTTTCAGTTAGTTAAAATGGTTTCTTTATATTTAAAAAATAGCAAAATCGGTCCAGATACTCTCAATTTTTGCACTTAACAAAATATTTAGCAATTCATTTTCATTTAGGTATACGGCTAAAACTATAATAAAAATATAGACAGATTAAAGGATATCGAAGTTTTACAAATGTTTTTTTAAATTATCAAAATATTTTTCAAAAGAAGAAGTTTAAAAAAAGAATCCAAAAATTGGATGATACAATTTGGTACATTTTTATGGAAACTAATAAACAATCAAACCAATTTCCTATTAGTAAGAAATACGTAGGTATTAAACAGCAATGACACCATGGTGCGTTGCCAACCTGTTTCCTGACGCCATAACGTTAGTACTGGCGATAGTCTTCCATTTTATTGTTAAGGTAAGTAATGTTATAGCAAATGTGAGATCAGAGCCAAACATATTTGGCTAACAATATATACGTTGTAAGTATAACTAAAAGCTTGTAATAAATCATGTGACACATAATGAGAGGTACAAAGTTCGCCGGGTCAGCTAGTTCATCACAATTAAAATAAAGACCTAACCTATCTTTATATATTTCTTGTGTGTGTTTGTTATTGAACCCCTCCTAAACGACTGAAGCGATTTTGATGATTTTTTTGTGTGTGTTCAAGAGGATTCGAGAATATTTTAAAGTCATAGTTAGATCCACTGGGAAATGTTTTTTAATTTATATTTTATTTGCAATTCGTCGTAGACTTTGTAATGTTTTACATTGGATCCTACAGACTGCGCTACCATCGGAGTTCATTTTAAGGGATTCGAAGTTCGCCGGATCGGCTAACGAAAATGAATCCCCATGTTGCGTGGTCATCGCAACACGTCGGAAAAAAAAGATCAATTTCGCTTGATCTTTCTTTGTTTTGTTTTTGAAGTCAAAGAGAAAAACCGGGAGGTTTGCCGGGAATATGGGAAAAACATTTTTTTCCTACAAGCGATTAGTATCTGTCAATATTCACCGGGTCGGCTAGTATTAAACATTTAATCAATAAAACTTGCTCTACGTCTATTTAAACATATAGTATTTAAATTATGCGCTTCAGCTTTACACTTTTTACTCTTTTTACACTTTATACGTTTATTTTTAAATTGTCTGACCTAATCTAAATTTAAGCGAAATGATTTATTACGTAATAACAACTCTATTTAGATATCTTTAAAATTCTTCTTCTTATAGCCGAAGCGTTTTTAAATAGTGCTGTACATTTGTTTACGTTTCTACGTAAATCAGACAAGCCTTAATGTAGTCGGAAACGACGCTGCTATCAAAGTATTGATTAAGAAACAGCCATAAATCGTAGAAGACATTACTTGCACTTTACATGCAACGCTGCAGCTACCTTCTATCATCGCGGTTAAACAAATCGACTTCAAAATTGACCTATAAACCTATAGGTATGATTTATTCGGCTAGCGGTGCTCCACTTTTGAAATTAATATAACGTGCTGTTTCCGTGTTAAAGAATATAGAGTAACTTTTTTTTAACCCACTGCGAAAATATGAGGTTTCTCAATACGACCGTATATATCTTTTGATTCTAGGCAGCGTATATGCGTGTATGGGTATTTAGCACTAACACTGTGATTTTGTGGTGATTGGTATTCCACGTTATTCCTGCTGCCGTGTGGTTAATTCTTCTAAAAAGTTTTTCTTTCTTTAGTTTTTGGCATTCGCGTTAGCATTTTGCTATTAGTCAAGTAGAAATTTGCACAAAGTTAACCGATTTACAAAAATCGGTTTTCAATTATACAAAATTAGTCAATAGTCGTCAATAAAAGAATTCGGGTCTTGAGGAAAGCGGTGGCCCCATTAATCAAGCTCATATAGTGAGGTTTGGCAGCAACGGGTAAATACACGATATGCTAATTTCTTCATGATTATTTATGCACTTTCGATAAACAAAATTGTACAAAATGCCACCAAAATTGACTAATCACACTCAATATATACACGAAATTCAATCATTATGAAAAAACTTAGACCATCTTTTCTCTCGGTGGCGCCAAAAAACACAAGTTTTAGAGTAAGTTTAAGGAAAAGCTATTCATCACGTGAGATTTTGCGGAGCATGAGTGTTAACTCATAGTTAGATCTTTAATTGTCGGCTTGAGACGAGAAGGTGCAGGTTCATATCCTGAGTGGGATGCCCTTTTTCTTTTTTAAAATTTGTAGATATTTACCACAAGCACAGGGCAAGCACTAAAAATAAAGTACATTGTTCTCAATTATATTTAAGAATACCAACATATTCTACTACTATACTTTATGGTGTTCAATTATTTGATTAATATATATAAGTTTATGTTTATAAGACTTAGAATTGTATATAAGCTTGATTATTAAATTGTTGTGGATATATCGCCTTCGTGGTCTAGTAGTCCGGCGTTGGAGTTAACTTGTTGAGGTCCTGAGTTTGATCCCCGGGTCTAGCAATAAAAAAAAACTAGAAAATGTACATTTTCAATTTTCTGAAAAAAAAATCTTTGCCCGGGATTGGATATGTGCCTGGTTGGCAACAGGCTTGCCACCAATAACATTGTGAGACTACGTGTCTTTTTTTTGGGTAGTTTTGGGTGCCCTGGTTGTGCCTCTGCCTACCCCTTCGGGGATATCAGCTTTATTTTTTTGTTATAGATAATTTTAAAAAGATATCAAGTTTAATACCATGTACTGCACACTTAAAAACTAGTGCTATTTATAACAAGCTTTAATTATTTTAATTAATCAAACGCGTTTACATTTATTAACATACTTGCAAAAAAAATCATTTGCAAGTTCAAAAATTCGAGATTTGATCACGTCAATTTTCGAATTTCAAATTTTCAAAGTTTGCGAAATTTAAATTATCGGTGGGTCGAAAACTTAATGACAATGCCTCACGTAAAATATAGACACCCCCTAACTTTTAACTGCAAAGATAACTCGACCCCATTTATGTAATACAGTTGTAAGAAACTAGTTGTGTGTGCCCGCTTTCTTCTTGGCCGAGTTTTTACTGTGATGCTTATATTTTGAACTGAGTTTGGAAAATGAGGTTGTATGTAGGTAGTAGCTTATATTTTTATGTATGTTGTTTTTTATGTATGGCTTCAGTAAGCCCGCTTCTTCAAAGATTATTCAAAAATTTGTGTCTCTGTCGAAATTCAAAGAATTAAAATTCACAGTTTATTCACGTTTATGACATGAAAGTTTTAATTCATTACGATACCAACTTGGAACAGATATCGGTTTGCCGATGATGAAGGAAAATACTAAACGTCTTGATAACTTTGTTCTCAGTTGTATCACACTTTCAGAATTTTACTGTGTGTTTTTCAATAATTTTGGAACGAAGCTCCTTACGACAGGCTTGGAGGACAGGTGAAAACCGTAAGAAAAACCGTTAAATGAGACGTGCGCAGTCGCGACAGTCGTATATACATACAAGCGAGTAGTGTCCAATCTCCCTCACTCCACCTCGCCAATGCATAGTATATACTCATGAATTGTGTCGATTCTACATTAGCCGAAGAAACTTCGTTCCTACCTGGTGTCCCACGACACCGCAATTATATTTTTCATTTTTTTCAAGTCTAGTGTCTTACTTGCTATAACCAGTCGTTTTTTTAACAGAATAATACGCGATCGTTACTTGATAAGGTGATAAAAACAGTTAAAAAATATATGCATTAACCCTTTCTTTAATTACTAAAGTTTTTTTGTATATACTCGTATTACGGCTGTTTTAAAGTTTCACCATTCATATAAAGTTAATACTCGTTCACATACATCCCACATATCAAGATAATGTAGAAAGCTCTGCTGCGGTATGTAGTACGAGATCTGAACAAGAATGGGGGTACTATGTTAAAAAGTTCTTCGGAACAGTTTGGTTGTTTTACAGTTGAGTTATCTGCTCTGGATGGCTTTAGTATGTTTTGTAAAAGTATCTTTTAGCCTTTAACCGTTTAGTAAGTTTATTTAGCCTTCAGTCATAACTACGTATATGTATCATGTATCGTGTATGTATTTCGAATTTTGTAATCGTATATATTGTATTTTTCGTTTGATGTATATAAAAATGCAGTTAGAGTTTTTGATTACAAAATTTCATAAAAATCTATCCTTAACAGCTGGAATAAAGGTCTAAAACAACACCATATAGTCTATATTGTTCTATGCCATATTAAGAAAGTACTTATTAAACTAAAATAACATTCATAAATCGCACGCTTACCTAGTAGTTAAAAAAAACTAAAAAAAAACACTATTACATCGACCGCCCATCGCACTCACTTTTGCGTTATGTAATTCAACATCGGAAATAAAACGCTATTCAGCTTCCGTTTTCTGAATTGTGAGCACTGAAAATAAAATTCCCGCAACTACATTGTTTATGTTCTATTATTATTATCATCTTTTTTGAAGTAATTTTCCGTCAGAAACACTAAGACCGAGTGCACATTGTAGTCACAGCAGTTTTGAGACAAAGGATAGACTGTTTTGTCATTGATGTGCGCGCTGGCGTAAATACAAAGGGGAAGCGACAATCTTTAGGCAGAATTGTCGATGCAGTTTTGAGGGTCTATGTGACGTCTGTTTCAAGTCTGCGCGTCTTCGTATGTTTGGTAGTAGTAGTCTCCGAAACGGCTTTACCGATTTTTAACAAATTTTACACGCATATTCAGTAGGTCTGAGAATCGATGACTATCTATTTTTCATATCCCTAGTGTTAAGGGTAACTCATCTATTTTTTTACTAAAATCGCATTAAAAACAGCAGAGCAACTGCCGGATCAGCTTGTAAGATATAAACACATACACACTAACACATCACACTCATAAAATAGGTTTATATCACTTGTTACAACACATTACATGACGATTTCAATATCTTATCTATTTTTGTGTATTAAAGCTCTAGGAACATGTAACGCAGGCCGCGTTACATGTTCCTTTAGGACTAACTGCAGGCGCCAGTCCCTGACAAAATGCGTTATATCTTTAATATAACCTGATTTCGGTACGAGTGAAATAAACAAATAAATAGTTCCGGACAAGTCACACCAATTGAATCTAACCCCAAAGTAAGCAAATTATATGCTTGTGTTATAGGTGTTAGTCAACAATATTAATACATAGATATAGTTAAATATATACCAGAATAAATTTATTAAACAACAAGAACCTGAAAACCAGACATCTAAATGTTCATCAAACAAATACCTACCCCGTCGGGGATCGAACCCGAGCCTCGCGGTTGGTTGATGTAATTAGACGTGTACGCTAGCCTCTCGACCAACAAGGCGGCCAATGTGGTCAAAAATAAATGTTCCTGTTATGCATTTTTAACCGACTCCAAAGACAGGTTATTTCAACTGTACTTTTTTATATGTTTGTTACATGATAACTCGGTATATTGACCTATTTTGATGTTTATTTTTGAAAACATAATATGTCTTGACAAATGTATTATTGTATTGCCGCGTCACAGGTGCCTTTTGAAATAACATACACATACATATCTTCACGCCAAGTCCCTTACGGGGTAGGCAGAGAGTATCGAGTGCCAGACCTCATGATCCTGACAAACCTGTCTAGCTTCTTTCACATTCATTACCCTTTTTATACAAACACGCCGGTTTCGGAGACCCTTGACACCACCCTCGGATAATATCCGATTGATCTGATCGTAAAATAATTATTATTATAATGATTATTGTTATGATCTCAAGATAGTTTCTTCTTAATTTTATCGACCCGGGATTCGAACCCGGGACCTCATAAAGTCAAGTCCAAGAACTGAACCGCCAGACCACAAAGGCGAAATAAATTACGAATTACTGTATATTAATTATTTTTAATAAAATACTTACATTTAGGGATAGAATATAAATAGAATATTTCAGAGAGACGTTATAATACAATGTCCGAAACAATTTAAACCTCCCGCATCCGTTTTAGATCCTTTTAAAATACCTCACAGCATTGAAATATGATTAAATTTGTAATGTTCTACAAATATCACATAAAAGCGCTTTATTACAGTATGTTGTACAAGGGTTCCAGTATTTATTAGGTTTACAGCCCCGGGTGATAGCGCTTCAAGAGCAATCCCTTATAGCTAATATTGTGAAATGAAATGAAAATTATATATTTAACTAGCTGTTCCAACGAACTTCGTTCTACTTTTATTGTCTTAATAATAAACACGGCGTAGAGTACTCCAAGGTTCAGCCTGGTCTTATAGTCTTTATTACAATGTGATACAGAGTATAATATCAACTAAATTTTACTCCTACGTTAGTCCGCGTTTATTGGTAAGACAGGCACAGTTTGTACTAGAAAAAAGGTTGTTTTTCCTAGTTTACTAGAAGTCAAACGGTCCCTTGATTCTAAGCTACCTTCCGATAAATTTTCAGTCAAATCGGTTTAGTTTTTCTTGAGTTATTTAGTGTTACTAACACGAATTTCTTTCATATAATATAAGCGGCCCGCCCCGGCTTCGCTTGGTTTTGAAATATAAACCTTCCTCTTTAATTACTTTATCTATTTAAAAAAACCGCATCGAAATCCGTTGCGTATTTTTAAAGATTTAGGCATACAAAGGAACACAGAGACAGAGGAAGCGACTTTGTTTTTTACTGGGAAAAATAACATTTCAATTCCCATATACTAATCGAGTGGAACGAAGTTCACCGGGTCAGCTAGTTATATAAATAGAAGATATATCACCGGCACCAGTAGCTTGTATGCCCACGAAGATCTATATCTTTGCCCTCAAAGATATATTGAACGTACGAGCTTTGTAAATGTGGTCTATTCAAACTGCGATCAACCGAACTCCCCATAAATATTACATTATCATGATGTTTTACGATAAGTGAAGGGTAAATAAAAAATACATTATTCTGACTTCATCTAATGTCTATAAAATGTACAATAAGTATATATGTATGTAATATATTATAGTACCGACTGTTTGGCTCTATAAAGTAAGAAAACATTTGTTAAAGACTACTTCACTACATGTGATGAAATAGAAACTAAAAGAAAAAAAACTGTAGCCAAATTGAATAAGAATGTCTTCTTCACAAAAAATACAAAAAAATGTCAATAAAAAGTATCATGAGTTTTCTAATCACTACGCAGTATAAAATAAAGTCGCTTTCTCTTTCCCTATGTCCATTTATATGCTTAAATCTTTCAAACTACGCAACGGATTTTGATGCGGTTTTTTTAATCGGTAAAGTGATAGAAAAGGAATGGGCGGGCCGTTGGTTTTTATATTATAATAAACAGATAAGGTACATGTACTTGTTCGTTGATCAATCACATCAAAAAAAATGTCCATACTGTTTCATATTTATATTGTATACTTGATATTAATTTTCCGCTTGCTCATTTGCCACCTATTCTTTTAAAAATATAGGCCACTGTTCTCTAATATCATCAGGAAACACAAAAATTATGTATTTTGCAAACTCACGTTCTGTAATAAGATTATACAGTGTTTAAACTGTTTGTTTTTATAGGGTTGTTAACACCTGATAAAACGAGGGGTTATAATTTGAGTTCTCTATCTTTCTCTATTTCTTTTCATGTATTTAGGTCATAGGATCTATACGAATATAGCGATTTTGTAGCAATTTTTTGTAGAAACCTCCAATGTTCCGAATAGTTTTCAGATACAGAATAAGGGTAGATTTTGTCGAGGATTAGGTATACAAAAATTTAAATCTATATGATTATTTAAATACTGGACTGAGTAAACTTTTAAGCATAACTAACTTACCCGATACGTCACTAGAATGAAATGTATTTTACGACTTATCTTCTTTACATAAATATTTGATGAAAATCGGTGGAGCCGTTTCGGAGGATAGCGTTCAGAAACACCTTGAAATTATATTTTTATACAAATGATTAGCTGACCCCACCACAATATTTGAATCCTCGAGGCTTCAAATGGTCTATCAAAAACGGGTTCAAATCCTGACAAAATCGAAATATTTTCTTTTTTTGTAGTCTAAAAGTAAAATACTTAAAAGTATCTTCACACTAATATCTCCGAAGAAGTAGGCAGAGGCACAACCAGGGCACCCACGACTAGCCGAAGACAATAAGTCCCACAATGTGATAAGTGGTGAGCCTATCACCAATCGGGCGTATGTCTAATGCCAGGCAACATTTTTTTATGAGAAAATTGGAAAACCTAATTTTTTTTTATTGTCTGACCCGGTATTCGGACCCGGACCTCATGCAGTCAAGTCCAACACCTGAACCGCTAGACCACAGAGGCGATATAATAAGTAGTAAGAGTAAAATACTTGACTAAATATACCTTGATGTACTAGTGTAGAATGGTTTTTATTATTTACTTTTGTCATTTTCTGTGTCACGGTATTGTATGTAAGGGTTATTCGGCCCTTCTGCTTGATATTTTACATTGTGGAACTTTTCAGAAAGCTTCTTAAAAGCTCGACCCAGCTAAGCACTTTTTGCGGCGTACCTAGCGAATATAAATGTGGAATTTTCGTATGTTGATATACTACGGTGAAATTTCTTTGTTGTATTTCACAGTCACACTTGATTTAAAATATTAAATGTCTGAAGATATTTTATATTTCAAGATTTTAAGAAACCGACGGCAAAAGAGGAGTATTTCAAGTTTGCCGTGTGTGTATCTGTCAGTAGTTTAACTCTTGAATGGATGGACCAATTTCGATCCAATTTTTTGTTTAAAAGTTGACGTGATCGAGATAGTTTGATATCTTTATTACATAATGGTTTTGTCATGTTTTACTTTTTTAAATTGTTATTGTATACTGTGTGTTATGAATTTTTGAGTGAAATTAACAAATTGTTTGTTTTCAGGCTCATTATGACCTAGCTGCCCACTTGGCAGAATTTACTGCCCATGGGGTGCCGGCACTACGGGGGTTTGCGGTGGCCAACGTCTCGGATGCTGCCTTCGCCTACCTCTTGTGGGCACAGAAGCTACCGAACATAGAGGAGTTTTTCACATGGGGCAGTAAGTAGACATTACAATATTTTTATTAATTACTTGCCGTTTTGGACAGATTTGTTCTACCCAATATTAACAACTGTTAACAGGTTGTGTAGAAAAATTAAATGCTTCTTAAAACCCGCTCAGCTGGTCTCGTAATAATATTTTACATTCAACCAAACCCGTCCAGATTAACGATCTGCTTATATATATGCTTATACTCGTATTATACAGTGTAATCTGGGTAACATTTAAAGACCTGCCAAATTTTGAGACAGTGTTGGAAATCGATGTCGCTTTCCATTTACGAAATAATAAAATAATTTAAAAAATGCAAAATGATCCGACGCAGAATACAAAATACATGATTGTACCGTAAATGCCGACCGCAATCGCATGCTCAGGCTAATGACGTCATGTGTCGTACTAGGTACGACGTATCTTGACAACAAGAGAAATGATAACGCGGACTGCTTAAAATTAATGTTAATACAAGTAGATAGTTCAATAGTAGTAGTAGTAGTAGTAGTATCTTCACGCCCATATCCCCGAAGAGGTAGGCAAGAGGCACAACCAGGGCACCCACGACTAGCCGAAGACACTAAGTCCCATAATGTGATAGGTGGCAAGCTTTTCGCCAACCGGGCACATTTCCAATCCCGACCAACATTTTTTTTTAATTAGAAAATTGGAAAAAATCTAATTTTCTTTTTGTTGTCCGACCCGGGATTCAAACCCGAGACCTCATGCACTCAAGTCCAACACCCGGACCGCTAAACCACAAAGGCGATGGTTCAATATGGCAATAACATTTAAAATGCACTATCATTTTAACCTTAAATCCCTTATATTAAAATTTGGCGGGTCTTTTGAAAGTAACTGGGTATATAAACTGTATATAAGCCCTGACTAGTTGCTTACGCGACTTTGTCAGCACAGAATAGATTTTCATACGAACTTTCTTGTTCTGGTATGTTGGGAAATTCTTAAAATTCAATTATGGGATTCTTAAAATCGGGTCTTTAATTTTTAATATCCGTAATATAATATTCATTTAGCAGTTTAGCCGCAAAAGCTTTATAGACAGACAAGGTTTCGCATTTTTTAATATTAGTATGGATAACATAAAAACGAAACATGCCTCTAAGTTGCCAAAAACCAGAAATGATATCTTGTGGAATTGATATCTTACAAATACACACCAGTGTTTGCATAGTCTATTGATTCACCGAGGCAAGCCTATCACCAAGTGGCACTGACCCAATCGTTCTATTTATTAGAAAATTTGAAAAAATACATTTAGAATTGACCCGGGAATTGAATCTGAAACCTCATCTACAAAAAGTATCCAGGGCACACATGCTTAGCCGAAGACACTAAGTCCCACAATGTGATAGGTGGCACACCTGTCGCCAACCGGGCACATATGCAATCCCTACTAACATTTATTTATTAGAAAATTTGAAAAAACACAATTTATTTTTGTTGTCCGACCCGGAAATCGACCCCGGGACTTCATGAAGTCAAGTCCAACATCAGCACCTCTTGACCACAGAGGCGCCTACACTAGAACATAGAGGCGAATTTCAATATCCTTATATTGCATTTGCAAAAATGAAAGATTTTAATATTGTTTGGAGTTTCATGATGTCAGAAATTATTAAAATGGTTTTCAGGATTATTTCTAGATATTTTTTGGTTCACTGAACCGCAACTGATTCAACGTTAGCTGCTATTAAAATATTCAGGTTACACTACAATTTGTGACTTTGTAAAACCAAACTGTTACATGATATGGCTACAAATTGTAAGTAATTGTATATACTGCGTGGTTTGGAACGGGGGTTATCGTTTTTGTTTATATTTCCCGAATATAGAAAATTCTAGTTGTCAAAAATATGTTTGAAACGAACATCTATAATTTGTGAATTACCCTTTTTTAAGTCTTAGGCTAAGAAGTCACGCCGCGGTTTTTACCCGTACCCGCCGCATTTGCGGACCTTCTGTAAAATAAAGATTTATATGCAAACAGTGCAAGCACATTTCACGACGCGTTTCACACCCGAAGCGCCCGCGGTCGTTTGCAGTTCCCGCGGCAGGCGGTCTCACACTCAAGCGATGATTTCATGTGACCGCACAAATTAGCGGTCTCGAGAGTTTTTCGGTGACCGCCACGGGCGCGGTTAAAAACCGCCTCGTGAGTTCTTAGACTTAGGGTCATTTGCACGTTACTGGGCTAACTATTAAAATCTAAGGCCGCTTTTACATTTCTGAGCTAAATTTAACAATGAATTAAACTGGCTTAAATAAAATAACTAACTGATTCGACAAATTTCGTATGGTTTGACATAAACAACTACTAACAGTTTGTATGGACAAAATTGAAGTATGGCTTTTGCCACTTTCCCTACAATTATCCCATTTTTTCTCTTAATTTGATCCTTTTCCTGACAATAACCAATATAAAAAAAAGAGTAATCAAAATCGATCTACCTGTTCAAGCGTAATGCGGTGACCACGCGAATTTATGTTTAATTTTTATATATTTAAGCTAGTTGAAAGCTAAGGAATATTCTGCGTTCCTGGTTTAAATTTAAGAATGAGTTGAACTGTCAAATACCCTTTTAACCCTACTTAGAAGCTAACTCAGAGTTAAATGCTTAACTCAAGAACGTGCAAGTGGCCCTAAGTCACCTAGATTTTAACTACGTTTAAATCACTTTATATTTCACAGTTTAACTCTTCATTTAATTTAAAGCAGGAACGTTCTTAAAATCTTTGATTTGTGCCTGGTTGGGATCCACGACGTTACTTTGACGCCATTGTGATAGTATCATACCACAATAGAGAACCGAAAAAAAAAACTGTGGTTTTTTCAAAAAAAATGTTGCTCGGGATTTGATGTGCGACTGGTTTTTTTTTTATGTTATAGGAAGGTAAACAATCAGATGGATTTCCTGATAGTATGAAATTCACGCCGCCTAGAGACACCAAAGATGGTAATGTTGCGTTGCCAGCCTGAGGTAAGGATGTTAGGCCTCGAGCAAAAGTAAGTTTACCGGCTACCTTACCCTCCGAACCGGAACACGTCATGACGTTATGGCGGCAGGAATAGGCAAGGCGGTGGTACCAATCCGGGCGAGGCGCTGCGAAACTCTACCACCTAGTCTGATGTCACGGTGTTAGTGATGATAAGCCTATGCTAGCCTTTTACGAGCTGCCTGGGAAGAAAGGCAGATGGTCTATTCTACAAAAGAGCCCGGACCAACACGGTTGGCGATAGACTTGCAATCTATCATATTGTGGTACTTAGTGTTTTCGGCTAGTCGTGGTTGTGCCTCTGCCTAACTTTTCGGGGATATGGGCGTAAACATTTCTGACCTGATTTCAAAAAACTCTTTTTTATTTCAAAGCTTGTCCTTCCGAGTTGGTCCCTCCTGATGTGTTTGGATCCGATGACGAAATCCCAGGTAAACAGAGGATTATTTATTTTCTTATTTGTTTCTGATAGTAGATGACTTTTTTTATTGAAATGAAATCGTTTTTTGCAATTTGATGGCGCTTAATTTATTTTTAATGTTAATTTAAGATCCCATAGAACGAACCTAAAAAATATTATATAAGAATACTTTCTCATGATATGTTATACTTTGAACTGACTTAATACTAACGACAGGGTCCAAATATAACAAGTAAAAAAGGCAAATTCTCTCCAACTTCATTGCAGAATAAAGAGTAAAGTGATTTTTTAGCAAACAGCTTAAAAGAAGCAATCCCTCATTTTGAACTAAATGTCGACAGAACTCAAATATTTGGCGAGCAAGTGATAATTTTAATAAGCTTAACAAAGATTAGATGTTGAGGTTTTCTGTACGAGACCTACCAAAATTGCAACTAAGCACAGAGTTTTTGATAAAATTATGGATGACTTTAAATCTTTTACATATTTATAAATATATAAAATAAATCATTTTGTATCCGTTAATGTATGTAGTCCTATTAATTTTATAAATGCGAAAGTTTGCGTGTTTGATTTTTTGTTTGATAGGATAGTTTTTATACCGAAAAATTGTTCCTATAGGACCATAAACCACGCAGTCCCGCGGGTCGCAGTTTTGGGTGTCCGTAAATAAATTACCGGTTTTTTCCCATAGTATTTAAACCATGACTACAGGTCAGTTAACTAAAGCTGGCACTCTCACAGTACTCACACTTGTGCAATTTCACTATGCGGGATGTTCAAAATAAAAGATTTTGTTTCGAAGGACGACTCGACAAGGCCCGTATTCAGAAACTGATCATAGGCCACGCTGTATATAAAAACCGTAGTAAAAGCAAAACAATAATTTCCCGTTCACACTTATAAGTTTGACCGCGCAAGAAAGAGACGGGCAGACTTTTCATGATGCGACTTGATGCGACGTCATGCCGCGCGCTTATTCACAGACGCTATACAAACACAACTTGTAAATGTGTTGTACGTGCCAGCTTTTGATAACCGACCTATACCACGACATGATAAAGTTTGCTAGTAGGGTTAAATTAAAGCTCGCCTGGTTTCATGCCACGAATCTAGTAAAATTACACAATAAGGCTTATTTTCCTGCCTCAAGTTGGCAATAAACAAATACTACCAAATGGCGTTTATGAGCATTATATTTATCTTCCTACTACTACCACTGCCACTACCACTACCACTACCACTGCCACTGCTACCACCACCACCTCCT
>NJDD01003156.1:124931-164584 GCA_002245505.1 Calephelis nemesis
CCACCTCCACCACTACTATCTCCACTACCTCCACCACCCCCATCACTACCATTACTACCACTACTAGGTATTACGAGGGTCAAACTGAAAGTTCTTAGAAAATCAAAAACGAAGCATTCTAGCAAGTTATTTGTTTTATTATAACTTTTCAAAACATTTACATCAATACATCGCTGCATTCGATGGAACCATTGAGAAAAGCACCTTGCCCACTCGGCCTTAGGGGTCTCTTCGACGGCGTTTTGAAACGCAGCCACTGCTTCTTCGGCGTCCATAAAATGTTTTCCTCGAAGTTTTTCTTTTATTTTCGGGAATAAATAAAAATCGCAGGGTGTCAGGTCGGGGCTATACGGCGGGTGACCCAGTAATTCCACGTCTGAGGTCGTCAAATAGTCGATCGTTTGCCTGGCGGTGTGCGACGAGGCATTGTCGTGATGAAGGAGGATCCTGCTGCGAGGTCGTTTCTCTCGAACTTTTTCCAAGACAAGTGGCAAACAGTTGTTAGTGTACCACTCTGCATTAACCGTTTTCTGATCCTCTAAGACAACTGTCGCCTAATGTAACCTGTCTTTCCGAAGAACGAGGCCACCATCTTTTTTCCAACACTTCGACCTCTCTTCACTTTAGTTCTACTTCGGAAGGAAACACCCACTGAGCAGACTGTCTTTTGGTTTCCGGATCATAACAGTAAATCCAGCTTTCGTCACCCGTTAGTATGTCGAACACAGCATTTGAGTCACCTCCGTTAAATTTTTGGATCATTTCTCGGCACCAATCAACACGGCGGAGTTTTTGAGCCTCGGTCAAATTATGCGGTATCCAGCGGGCACAAAGCTTCCTGACCGCTAAATGTTCATGGAGGATTTTGTGCACTTGACTCATACTTATGCCTAGACTTGTCCGAATCTGCTGATAGGTCACTCTTTTGTCAGTCTCTATCATACGCCGCACAACACTGATATTGTCTTCAGTCGTCGCTGTAGAAGGCCGTCCCTCACGCAAATCATCGGTGAGATTAGTTCGACCACGTTTGAATTCATTAAACCAGTTGTAAACTGTGGCACGAGATGGGGCTTCATCGTGAAAAGCCAATCGAAATCTATCATAACTTTCTTGTTGACTTATATGACATCGAAAGTAATTTAAAATCATTGCACGAAAATTTTCTCGACTTAAATTCATCCTGACGTGCACAGACAATTTTCAATTTGCCGCCAAATCGTAAATGAATGACAAATGAATGAAATGTATACTCAATATTATTGGTAAAGAGTTCTATTATCAAAATTTAAACTTATTTTTTTTATAAAATTCTTTTAAGTTGCCAGTTCTAAAAACTTTCAGTTTGGCCCTCGTACTACTACTATGTTTATCTTACCTTTCGTACTAGCATAGTAAATATGTACCTAGTAGTCTCCAAATTTCATAAAAACCAATCAATTTATTGTGGATAGTCAATTGGAAATATCAAACCTCACCCACATTAACAAATACTAGAAGAAAATGCTTTCCTTTGTCTATCCATATTAAGCTTAGAACTTTGAAATTACTCAATCGATTTTGACGCTATTGTGTTGGAACGAACGAACGGCTCAACCGATTTGGCTAATAATTTTTGTTGGGTTAATTATTGTCATAAGAAGGTTCTTATGAAAAGGACAACCGGGAAAGATGCAGGGAAAATGGGAAAAACAATACTTTATTTTCCCTATCAAACTGAATTGGTGGAAAGCCCGGTGAAGTTTAAAAACCTCGCGGTTAGCAACAGATTATTCATCAAAAAAAAGGAACAAAGTTCGCCGGGACAGCTACCATAACATAAAAGTTTGTCAACCCGTGCGAAGCTATGACGGGCTACTAGTATCCGTAAATCTCTACTGCGGATATAGGGGAAATTTTTAATTATAGACAAGATGGCGCCGCATTTCCGTAATTTCCGCTTCAGAGACCAGAGCGTTTATGTAATCATGAGCAATAAGTTGCTTAGTATAGAGTTTGATCAGTCTACCAAATTTGTCTAGAGATATGCATGTTTAAAATATACACACTTTTTTGTAGTAAACACTTGTACTTATCCACTATACACTTTATTTAATTTTCGTTACTTTTTAACCAACCGGTTTCACTTTTTATAGCATTGTCAGGGCTTTGAAACTAAAGATAAAAAGACCTTTTAAAAAAAGTGTGTATATAATGGAATTCCACCAAGTGCCGACCACCACCAAGTGTAGACCGAGAGTATCGATTGCCAAATTTCACAGTCCTTCCAGATCTAGCATAATTTACATTCTTTACTCTTGCTCTTTTCACCCAAATACACCAGTTTTGGAGACTCTCGATATCACCCTCTGATAAAACCCGTATGAACACGATAAACATGTTTTGTTCTTGATAATTTATGTGGTCCCGCGGCCCAAGTTAGATTTGACTTCGTGAGGTCCCGAGTTCGATTCCTGGGTCGGGCAACAAAAAGAAGATGTGTTTTTTTAATTTTCTAATAAAAATAATGTTGCCCGGGAATGGATTTGTGTCCGTTTGGCGTTAGGCTTGCCACTTATCACATTGTGGACTTAGTGTCTTTGACTAGTTTTGGGTGGTCTAGTTGTCCCTCTGCCTACCTCTTCCAAAATATGGGTGTGAAAATACTTAAAAAAAAAGATTTATTAATTGTCTACCTCTTTGCTAGGCAGCTCCTGCGAGGTGAGTACAATTTAAATAGGCAGTTTTCTATGTAAGGGATGCACTGTATTTCCTATTCCTGTCACCATGAACCTATTATGTTCCTATCTGGAGGGTAGATCAGTATTCGTTATTACAGGGACAAATATTTTATGAAAGAAAAGTTTTAATAATTAAGACTCTAAAAGGTAGTGGTTGAAACATTATCTTGATGCCATTACAACGTGGAAGAAAAAAAATGTGTGCGTGTACTAGCGTAAACTCGTAAGAAGTGAAGAAGTGAAACTTCTTAATGACGTTATTTTTCAAAAAATAATTTACTCTAAGCAACTTTACAGAAAATGGTTAATTATAGTTTATTGCCAATCCCTACTCCACTGGAGAAAGTATACTTCGAATCACGCGTGGTAGGGATAAGAACAAAGATGGTTCGTAACGGAAAAATGTGACGCGTAACGAAAAAATGTTACACTATTTTTTTTCCAACCCCGTAAAGAAGTTTCACTTCACTAAACTTTTGCATAAATAATACTAGCATGGGAGATGAGAAAATGGAAAAGTGAATAAAATTCTCATTCATCCTGATTTAGTCATTAATATCAAATCAAGGGTCTTAACATCAGATCCCTACGTACATTAATGTTTAATACTTTCTGTTCAAGGGTGTTTAGTACTTTTTTGTGTAGAGATGAAACCACCCCATCGTCAATTGGGGAAATAATCTAGAATTTCTGATTATTAGATTATTCAGTCAGTCAGACAAGGTCAATTCCTGTTACGACTTTCTTAAACTCGTACCACCATATTTTCTGTTGGCAATGTCAATTCCAAATCAATTCTCTGTGAAATAGGAGGAAAATTAAGAGGCTATAGAGTATGGAATAATTATATAGGCTACTTTTTGTCCCTCAAAACTTTTCTTGAGGGAAAACTAAAGGAAAACTAAATTATCTTTAGGGAGAGGAAACCACGGGCTATGTCAAGTATAAACTTTAATATTGCTTAAGTGGCCATACCACTTCGAATATATTTTAATTAGAGATTCTATGATAAATCTTGAAGCGTTTATTAATTATGGCTATAAATATCGTACCTCGCCTTCACGCTAATCTTTTACATTTACGAATTCCTGTAATTAGATTTATTTTTAGCCGTTAGAACACCTGACAGACAATTTCACCTTTTTGGCCGGGTACCCTGCCGGAACCGAGCCCTTACCATGAGTTTACGGCTTGTCAAGTTTAGTTCATTCGCTTCCGTCTCTGTTAATTATTTGTATGAAAACTTCGAACAGCGCCCCTATTGGTAACTAAAAGAAACACAATTTTAGACCAAAAGTGTTAAAGATTTTGACTCGTAACTTGCCGAACGTATTCTATACCAACTTATGATATGGACTCCGATCTTCCTGTCTGTGTTTGACAGTTACCTCTCTGTTTTAGATTCGAGCATAGGTTAAATAGCTCTACCAAAAAGATTACTGGGGTGCTGAGCGGAGATTAGTGCTGAGGTACTTGCCCGGATTTGGATTCACTGCTTTTCCATTGTGCCATAATGAAGTTGTCATGTTCTTGTCCTGCATAATCCGGTGAAGCGGTATAAATAGAAATATACTCGTATTTCAAACAGAGACAAGGTTTGTCTAGTCTGTTTTACACTCAGAAAATGAAACATGTTTATGATCCTTCATATATATTTTAAGTAAAAGTATCTTCACGCCCATTTCCACGAAGAGGTAGGCAGAGGCATAACCAGGGTACCCACGACTATCCGAAGACACTAAGTCCCATAATGTGATAAATGGCAAGCCTATCGCCAACCGGTCACATTTCCAATCCCGACCATTTTTTTTATTCTAATAAAATCTGGTCGACCCAGGATTCGAACCCGGGACGTCATGCAGTCAAATCCAACACCCGGACCGCTAGAACACAGAGGCGATTATATATTTTAAGTGTTTTTATTAAGTGTAATGTCTAAGTGATCTGATATATTTCGGTCGTCCCTACGTCCTTTCCTTTCGAAATACCTTGTGGCACTGAAATATGATTATATATTTTATTAATGATTTACAAATATAGTCATAACACTGTTTTCCCGCGACTTCATCCACGTTGAATTGTTACCATTTTCTAGCAAACTTTCATACCCTATTATAGTCCTTTGGTGGTCGACTTTTGAAAAAGCCTCGGACCTTTAGCTATATAAATATTAAATTTTATCAAAATTGGTTGAGAGGCTTAAAGGTGTAAGAGCAACAAACGGATAGATAGACTTTTGCATTTTTATTATACTAGCGGCCCGCTCCGGCTTCTTACGGTTATAAAATATACATAGAAACCTTCCTCTTCAATCACTTTATATATAAAAAACCGCATCGAAATCCGATGCGCTGTTATAAAGATTGAAGCGTACAAAGGGACATAGGGACAGAGGAAGCGACAAATATTTACAAGCAAAAAATAATCAAATATATTAGCTTTTTATTTTGCTAGAATAAAAAATAGAAATTTTAGCTAATTAAAAAGCTATTCTTTAGTATAAAAAATTAAAACAATGCTTGATAAAATGGCGTATTGTTCTCAACATAAGCACTGTGGTGTCACTTTGTAAATTAGTTTTATTACAAAACTAATCAGAGCCCGTGTTTTAGTCACAACAGACTATTACCTACCACTTATTAGCGGAACATTTAACATGTCAGAAAACCTTCCGCAGCAGAGAACTAAATTTCAGATTTACACTTAACCTATGCTTTAAAACGTTTTACTTTTATTTATATTAAACATTTCGTCATGTTCCTTCCTGGAGGTTAGGGTAGCCGGTCGACTTGCATTCTGGCCACAGGAAAGGGACACACCTACATCATCCCATAACATCTATAGTGTCTGTAGTCTATTTCTTACCATCAGGAGAGATGTAGCTTGTTTGCTAACCTATCACCTAAAAAACATCTGCCTTATAAAGGGTTACTTTGAAAGGACCGACTAAATTTTGATATAAGGAGGTGAAGGCTTAAATGGTAATGCATATTAAATATGATTCCCAAATTGTTGTATTTACTTTTACAAATATTCATTCATTTGAAAAAATCGTCCCAAGTGCTTCACTAGTCACGCTATGTCGTACCTAATACGAGTCATGACGTCACCAGCCAGCAATTGCGAATGCGGTCGCATAGAATCAGTTTTATATTTTTTGTGTTGTATCTTGTATTTTGCGTTAGATAAACATTATCAATTGATTTTTTCTCGAAATTTGGCTGGTCTTATTATCTTGACCATCGCATCACTCGTGAACGGATGAAACATTTTCCTTAATTGTTTTTTTGTGGCGTGATTTTTTGTTTAGAGAATGTTAAGAACATGTAAATGAAAGAAAAAATGTTAGTTTAGCTTATTATTACAAAAATAAGAATTGCATATCGGTAAATTGATGTGCTTTAGGTAAACTACAAAAATTATTCCCAGTTCTTTCATCAGGTCCTCGTCATCAGAAAATATAAACAGATCAAGTGAGGACGAATCTAACGACTCTAAACTCGCTTGTTTTACCAGTAGCCATTCATTAGTGTTTTATTTGTTAGGTCTCACATTTGTTCAATAGTGTAATAAACACTCATACACACACACATCATACTTATAGACAGGACAACGTCTTTCGGCTCAGCTGGTGAACAATAAACGGTAAAGTAAAGACGAACTTGGATACGTTAAGCATTTTACAAAAGTATCACTTTTAAAAAGTCCAAATTAAAGATATTCACAAAATCTGATTAAAGCTCGGTTCCTACTATCAACGAACCGGAATATGTCAGTATAACCATTGGTAGTTTGCCTAAAAGTAATGAAGCGTTGCTCATAGCTCATACAAACCTCGTCCAATAAATAGTACTTTAGAACCATTTATGAAACCATTGAGTTTGATTGAGAAACTAAGCAACACACTTTTTGCACACCATAATGTTATGGAATATGTTGATTTGCTTATATATTTACTAGCGCCCCGCCCAAGCTTCGCACGGGTATAAAACATTAGACCTTCCTCTCCAATCACTTTATCTGTTAAAGTAAACCGCATCCGTTTTAAAGATGCTTACAAATGAACATAGGGACAGAGGAAGCGACTTTGTTTTATACTATGTAGTGATATAACAACTCGTAACACACATATTCCGCAAATAAACCATTTTCAACAGTGTAGATAGTAGTAGGATAAATCCCATTGGAATAAGAGCACTACGAAAGATCTTTGGTGTAACGCTTGTTAAACGCATTCGTTACAGTGATATGTGAGAAAAGGTGGGTTTGAATTAAACTGCTGGTGTTAAAGTGAGAGAAGGCTTGCTACCCTGGTTCGGTCATGTGAAAAGAATGGCAATGCGAACATGGTTGGATGTTTGTATGAAAATGGTAATGAATATGGAGAAAGCCAGAAAGGTATGTAAAGATTTGCATACCTTTACAATCCATATAAATAACTATATGTATGAGTAAATAATTTTCATTTCATTTAATTTCATCATAAACTTTCTATCAAATCGATACAGCGATTTAAAAGAAATAAATGACAAACACACATACAGAAGAACTATACTCGTGTACGTAACGATTACTTACCTTCCACTATCAAGTACGAGGTTTCAATCATAACTTTACCCTTTCGTTTGCAACACCGGTGCCCGACTTACTATCATAGCTATAAATTTCAGCATCTAGTTCATATACAGGGTGAAGTTTTGTTCCATCTAATAATCTTGAATATCGGACTTAAGACTTCGTAATAGCAGCTTAAACTACAAAGTTTGGTGTGGGGCTTGAATTATACCGCATAGATGAATGAGTCTATTTCATCAAAGTTTAATTATACCAGAGATTAGTAAATATATATTGTCTTTGATTTCTTTTCTGATACCGAAAGGCAAACAAGCAGGCAGATTTCCTGATGGTAAGAAATTCACGCCGCCTAGAGACCCCAAAGATGGTAATGGTGAGTTGCAAACCTGAGGCCGAGATGTTAGGCCTCGAGCAAAGGTAAGTTTACGGCTGCCTTACCCTCTAAACTGGAACACGTCATGACGTTATGGTGGCAGGAACAGGTGAGTCCGGGCGAGTCGCTGCGAAACTCTACCACCTAGTCAGATGTCACGGTGCTAGTGACGGTAAGCCTATGCTCGCCTTTTACGAGCCTGGCAGGGAGGCAGATGGTCTATTTTACGAAGGAGCCTGGATCAACGCAGGTATTATACATAGGTTGATTACCTATACATAGATGAATATACATAAATGCCATTACCATACTAAAGGCACAAATACCCACGGCGAACATTAACGTTTTATTCCTTATTTTAAAGCCTGATAAGTTTAGTTATTGCAATACAAGGCGCATTATTGTCAATAGTTAAACTGAGATATCTAAAAAAAGACGTTCTGATATATTTTTTTGTTTTACTTGAGGTGAAACTTACCTGCATGTGTTCAATTAATTATATTTCATAAATAAATAAAAATAATACTGCGAGAGCAAAAAAAAATCAACTTTTCTCAGCTCAGTTCCGAATAATATAGTTATCCAATAAAACATTTTTGTATTATATTAGGTAAAATAACGTAAGTTCTCTATCTAAACAGGTTAGTAAAAAAAGCATTTGTTTTATAAACAAGAATCTTTATTAATCAATTAAGCATCGTAATCTATAACAACCGCTGGTTCGGTCATGTAGAAAGAATGACAGATGAAAGATTGACAAAGCAGATATACAATGCAAATGTGGATGGATGTAGGTACCCGGAGAGACCAAGGCTGACATTTCACGACCAGATCAATCGGATATTATCCGAAGGTGGTGTCAAGAGTCTCCGAAACCGGCGTGTTTGTATGAAAAGGGTAATGAATGTGAAGGAAGCAAGACAGGTTTGTCAGGATCGCTCTCGATACTCTCTGCCTACTGCGTAAGGGACTTAACGTGAAGATATGTATGTTGTATGTATGTATCTATAACAACAATGTCATCTAAAAATGAAGCTGTCGCGAGATTGATATTCTCTTCGTGTCTTCTTTCTTTAGGTTTTGGCATTCACATTCGTATTTTGCCAATAGTTAAGTAGAAATTTGCATCAATTTGTATCAAATTTACCAAAATCGGAATTGAATTATAATAAGTCATAAGTCAACAATAAGTCACGTTAGGGTCTTGGGTAAAGCGGTGGCATCGTTACTCAAGCTCATGTAGTGAGATTTGGCGGCAACTAGGAAAGACGCGATATGCTAATTTCTTCATGATTGTCAAGAGAAAAAATGGTCGAAGTTTTTTCATAATTATTAAATTTCGTGGGTATATTGAGTGAAATTAGTTAATTTTGGTGGCATTTTGTACACTTTTGTTCAGTGAAAATGCACAAATGAAATATTTATGAAGAAATTGGCGTATCGTGTATATCCCCGTTGCTGCCAAATCTCACTATATAAGCTTGAGTAATGAGGCCACCGCTTTACCCAAGACCCTAACATTACTTATTGACGACTTATGACTTATGACTAATTATAATTGAATCCCAATTTTTTAAATTTGTTGCAAATTTCTACTTGACTAATGGCAAAATACTATCGTGACTGCCAAAATCTAAATAAAGAAAGAACTCGAACAGTTTTTACTCGGTGATGATGAATCAGTCAGGACATGTTATTTTATAAGTATAGAATAAAAATTTTTGTAACCAATATCACAAAATTACCGCAAGCGGGCGGTTGAGTCGTCTCGTTAAGTCATCTTATTTTAAAAATGTAATAAATGCAATCGCCTCTGTGGTCTAGCGGTTCAGGTGTTGGATTTGAGGTGAGGTCCCGGGTTCGATTCCTGGGTTCCTCGAGATTGGATATGTGCCCGGATGGCGATAGGCTTGTCACCTATCACGTTGTGGGACTTAGTGTCTTTGGCTAGTCGTGGTTGCCCCAGTTGTGCCTCTGCCTACCTCTTCGGTGATAGGGCGTGAAGATACTTTACTTTAATAAATGCAAAAAGTTTCTACTATTAAAACATGTAACTTCTATAAACCAAATGCAGTTTCAAAGTTAAAACCGCAGCGGGGAATTTGAAACGATTTTTCCGATTGGCGGTTTACAGTTTTAAATTTCAATTTGAATGTACTACCCAAATGCTGCAAGCTTATTTGACTTAATCCAAAATACTAGTACCTAAGTAAGTAAATATCTTCACACCCGTATGTCCGAAGACTGACCCGGATTGGTGCCACCGCCATACCTATTCCTGCCGCCATAACGTCATGACGTGTTCCGGTTTGGACGATGAGATAGCCTGTAAACTTATTTTTGATTGAAGCCTAACATCCCGTCCTCAGGTTGGCAACGCACCATCACCACCTTTGCTGTCTCTAGGCGGCGTGAATTTCTTACCATCAGGAAATCCGTCTGCTTGTTTGCCTTCCAATATCAATTAACCACCACCCCCACGACTAGGCAAAAATACTAAAGTCTCACTACGTGATAGGTAGCAAACCTAGCTACGATAGGCTTGCCACCAGCCTAATTCCACTTTAAAATTTTGAAATTTGAAAACGCTTACATTCTTTTTTTGTTGCCCGAGCCAAGAATTCAACCGGGGAACCACACAGATTCCGTTATAGAGTACTATTACTTTTAAATAAATAAATAATATCCCTGGACAAGTCACACAATTTAAATCTAATCCCAAAGTAAGCAAATTGTATGCTTGTGTTATGGGTGTTAATCCACGATACTAATAGAAATTTAATAAACACCCAGACCCGAAAATGTAGACATCTAAATGTTCATTAGACAAATGCTTGCCCCCGTCGGAAATCCAACAGTGCCTCGCGCAGTACTATAGCTGTTGTTCTGTGGCCTCGCGGCGTGTTAGTACAACGTGTACGCTTGCCACTCGACCAACTAGGTGGTTTGTGAAAAAACCATTAGTGAGAAATTTTATTACGATATTTTTATTTGAGTATGATTTTCTGCTGAGTAATGTCGATATCAGTTGAATATTAAGTCATAAACAATAGAGTGTTATATTTTTTTCTTAACTTTGCCCAATACTCATTGTTAATATTATTTTATCAATACTGCAACTATAAGACCTAATTTGGGATCCTAGAATTCCTACATACAGTAGACCTACATTTCATTTGTTTTAGTTTCTTGCCTACTTAAACAAACATTTAAGTGAAAAAATTGTGGTTGTACTAGTTGTACTTCTGACTACATCTTCTTTAATATGGGCGCGAAGATACCATCAACAGAAATTGAAATCGGTTCTTATATAGAAAACTGTAAAATGTATCTTCACGTCCATATCCCCGAAGACTTTAGCAGAGGCATAACCAGAACACTCACGACTAGCCGAAGACACGATAATTGGTACTAATAAAGAAAATTAAAAGTGTACTTTTAAAAAAAAATAGAAAATACGTCATAATTTAGAGCATACTGTATATTGCAAAAGCTTTAAGGGCGGAAGGGTCGCAATTGTGTAACTAACTACATCTATACCTAAAATGTCAACTCCTGTATTATGAAGCCTCAAATAACTATTGTGTTTCAAACTACAGGAATAACTAATCCATGAATTTGTAATTCATAATCTATACATAATATGTAAATAGATAAAGGTAAGCCTTTACCACAAGTTGGTATAAATTAAAAATGAAGCCCGTTTTCCTTGGTCACGGTATCACGCGTGAATGGCTGGACCGATTTTACTAATTTTTTTTTTTGTTGTATTTGTTATTATTAGGAGAAGGTTCTTACGGAAAAGAATATTAAGAAAATCTCTCAGAAATATTGAAAAATGTACATTTAATTTTGCATATTTTAAAAAACGCGCGTTACGAATGACAATGTCATTCACAGCAATAGACTATAGCACAGATTAGATATTAGTAGGACTATATTGAAAGAGCATGGCTTGTTCGGAAACGTGGTTACTTAATTAAATTCGAGCATCATTTGTTCGGAAACGTAATAACATTTTATTTTTTCCCATACAATCTGAGCGGGCGGTACGAAGTTCGCCGGGACAGCTAGTAGTAATATAAAAAAAACTCATAACAATGACGTACTATAAAATAGTGTTAATAAATATATATAAATAAGAAACCTGAAAGTCACAAATCGTTACGTAAGTCTTAAGTACTTTTGTTCTAAAATGTGTTTCTCTTAGTTACCGATAGAGGCGCTGTTCAATGTTTTCATACAAGTAATGTACAGGGACGAGTATAGCAAACTTGACAAGCCGTAAGCTCAAGGAAAGGGGTCTGATTCTGAACACAAAGGGGGATTTATGCAGTTACTCATACGTTTCAAGCAATATTTTTCCTTGGTCCCTAGTTCTGGGGTGCTATTTTAGTAGACGTTAATAATAATGAATTGAATCTAATGTGTGTGTCATACCACAAAATGTTACCTGCCATTTTTAATGGCAGGTAACATTTTGTGCAGCATCTCCATATTAGGAATATAAGTTAAATGAATTGCAATAAAAATATTTTACGGAATATGTGTGTTAATAAGATGTTACAAAAAGATTTAAGTAGTATACCTATTAAGTATACCAACATAAATAACCAAATATTTTAATATTTAAAAAAAATCAATGATCGCCTATATCCCCGAAGAGGTAGGCAGAAGCACAACCAGGGCACCCACGACTAGCCGAAGATACTAAGTCGCGCAATGTGGCAAGCCTATCGCCATCCGGGCTCATATTTAATCCCGAGCAACGTTGGAAATTGGAAAAACCCAATTTCCTTTTAGTTGCCCGACCCGAGATTCGAATCCAGGACCATGCAGTCAAGTCCAACTACTGAACCGCTACACCACAGAGGCGACTTCGACTTCAGTGATATATATTTTAAATTTAAGCAAATTATTTGTATTCGTAACTAGTTTCATTATTTATTGAGAAACTTTTAAAAATGTTATAATTTAACAGAGTCTGCCGTAAACAACTACCATTTCCAAACTTGACCAGACAGGAGAAGAAAATCATTGACACAATAAAATGTTTTCTCCAACAAAATACCTTCTTTCGAAATCTTTTTAATTAAAATCCTTGAATCTATCTATCTAGAAAAGTCCTCTAACCTTGCAAGTTAAGTAAAAAAATGTAAAAAAAAGTAACTGGTTGATTAAAAATATATGCGTATCGCCCAAAATAAAAAAGTTGTAAAAAAATTAGAATTCTTCTGTCCGCAAGCAACGTCTACTTTTCACCGACTTCCGAAAAATTGTTTCTTTGTTTATGTGTGTGCCAAACTTTATCAAAATGTTTTTAGCAGTATTTGCGCGAACGTGTAACAAACAAACATACAAACATTCGCATTTATAACATTAGTAGGATTTCTGAACCTATTTTTATTTGAAAATGCGTACTTCCAATGTGGTCCCATTGGCACGAAGCTTGGATGTTCTGATTGTATCTCTGACTACTCTATAGGGATACGGGCGTGAAGATTCTCTTATTATTTAATTCCAAATCAATACTTGCTACCGCGGAACCTTTCAAAGACGAGTCCAACTCGCGCTTAGCCAC
This sequence comes from Calephelis nemesis, assembly GCA_002245505.1. Classification (NCBI taxonomy): domain Eukaryota; kingdom Metazoa; phylum Arthropoda; class Insecta; order Lepidoptera; family Riodinidae; genus Calephelis; species Calephelis nemesis. The sequence continues at coordinate 138,181 of NJDD01003156.1, forward strand.
TTTATTCACACAGATTGTAAATGAGCTACTATTTTTAGACACCAGTGAATTAGTATAAGATGATATGTAATAAAACATCCCGTAAGGACCACCGGTAGTAAAGGTAAAGCGTGATATTATTCAAATTAAATGACTACCTGACTGTCATATTTAATGCCAAATAAAAGTGGCCGTAAAAGGAGATTTCGTTCTCGAGAAAAAAAAATATAAGTCATCCATTGCTTAAAATTAGTATGCTTAGAATTATTAATTAGAATGCTGAGATGGTATATTTGTTACTAGCGGGCCGCCCTGGCTTCGCACGGGTGTAATATATGAATATAAACCTACCTCTTCAACCACTTTATCTTTTAAAAAAGCCGCATCAAAATCCGTTGCGTAGTTTTAAATATTTAAGCATACAATGGGACATAGGGACGGAGAAAGCGACTTTGTTTTATACAATGTAGTGATTAATGTTATTAGCTATTTTTTGATTATAAAATTTAACGTGACTTTTAAATCAATGATATTTTTACTATTTTCTTAATTGAAAAATGAACTAACTAACTAAATGCGAGTAACATCTTGAAAGCAGACAGTTTCGGAGTACCTAATGTGGAAAATGAACATACCTTCATAAATATACTCGCCTGTCTAGGGCGAAATTTTTTCTTTCTTTAAAATTTATAGAATATACTAAAATGTTAATGTATTAAAGACCTAACAGTTATTTAAATAGTTCCAAAATTTCAATATAAAGTTTACCGATTCCGTTCTTAAAAAGCTGAAACAGAACAATGGCGAACACTAACATAACAGTAGCATGAATAAGTTAGTGGTAACAGGCGAATGGCAAAACTCCGCCACCCTGTAATTACCACCAAGTAATTTCCTTCAATTTTAACTGTTGAGCATAAAACTGGTTCATATAAAACAATAATAAAGACCAACTATAATTGTGTACCTATGCTATAATGTTTATTACAAGCTTAGACATGTCTCAATGGACGTAGAAGTTATATGATTACGCAAAGACAACCCGTGTGGGTCCGAGCTCCTTTGCAGAATAGACCATCTGCCTTCCTGCCAGGCAGCTCGTAAAAGGCGAGCATAGGCTTACCGTCACTATCATCGTGACATTTGACTAGATGGTAGAGTTCCGCAGCGACTTGCCCGGATTGGTACCACCGACTTACCTATTCCTGCCGCCATAACGTCATGACGTGTTACGGTTCGGAGGGTAAGGTAGCCGGTAAACTTACTTTTGCTCGAGGCCTAACATCCCGGTCTCAGGTTGGCAACGCACCATTACCACCTTTGGTGTTTCTAGGCGGTGTGAATTTCTTACCATCAGGAAATCCGTCTGCTTGTTTGCCTTCCATTATCATAAAAAAAGACATATTACAAACTAGATCATATTTAACCGACTCCTACAGCCGCACTCAGAGACGTCAATCAACATTTTATTCATCATTAAATCACAATTTTGTATAAAAAACTAGCTGCTCCGGCGAACTTCGTTCCATCCGTTCAGTTTGTATGGGAAAAATTTAAATGTTGTTTTTCGTAGTTTCCTTGCAATCGAACAGAATTAAAATACAAGTTCTAAATTCTCCGTCAATTATCAGCTAAATCGCTTCAGGCGTTCGTGAGTTAAAAATAGTGTAACTAACACATAACTTTATTTCTAAACTTTGAAAGGACCGCGCCTTATACAAGAGGGTATAGGGTTAAAATATATGCATTTTAAATATTACTGCTTAATTGTAATATTTAAATATAATTATAAATCTCTATATACATAATTCTTGTGTTCGTGTGTTTATCACTGAACTCTTTTTAGAGGACTGGAGCGATGTTGATGAAACTTTTTGTGTGTGTTCAAGGGAATTCGAGAAAGGTTTAGATTTACAATTTGGTCTTTTGGTAAATGTTTTTTTTAATATTTTTTTAATAATAAGTAGTCGTATATTTTGGAGTGTTTCACATCGGATCCGACAGACTGCGCTACTGTCGAAGCATTAAGGTCAAGTAAAACGAAGTTTGCTGGGTCAGCTAGTATTCATTTAAAACAGTTTGCAAAAATTCTTTACTTCATATCTAAGTTCTAGTTCTGACTAGTATCGACGTCATGGACCAGTAGACCACAGAGGATATATCATAGAATACTATGCAGTTTAACGCAACTTTCATATAAAAAAAATAAGTTTGCTATGTTTTTTACTCGCCCAAATCATATGACACTAGTTGCCTTTTATCTGAAGGCCTTTAGACTTATTTTCAAATTATACGGGTTATACCTTTTCAAGTAAACTTCATACAAAGTTCGGGTTTGATATGTATCTATGGAAGTCCCGCCTCTTATTGCGTAGTATTGTAGACCGCCTCATTGGTCGAGTGGCTAGCATACACGCCTAACTACACCGACTAACAGCGAGGCTCGGGTTCGATTCCCGACGGGGGCAGGCATTTGTGTGATGAACATCTAAATGTCTGCATTTCCGGGTCTGGGTGTTTATTAAATTTATTCTAGTACTTATTTATTAAGGTATTTCTATGTATTAGTGTCGTTGACTAACACCCATAACACAAGCATATAATTTGCTTACTTTGGGGTTAGATTCAATTTGTGTGACTTGTCCAGGGATATTTATTTACTTATACCAGTCAAAGTCAAGACTTTATATGACAGTATCGAGTACTGACATTATGGCGGAAAGGTAGATTAGTATTGGCAAGTCTGTTCTGTTTCGGAGTGGAACTTGAAAGATTATTATGATGGCAGGAATAGGTAAGGAAGTGACTAACTGCAGCAACTTGCCTACCCAGGCAAGTTGCTGCAGTTTACTCTACACCAATGTTCTTATTGGTAAGGATATTATTATTACTATTTATATACTGTTTGATACTATGTATATCTATATTAAGCCACTAATTTATTTGTGCAAATACGACTTGCTATGTGTATTTGTTTATACATACCCCGTACTATACTGTCCTAATAATAAATATCCCCGGACAAATTACGCAAATTGAATCTAACCCCATTGTAGGCAAATTACAGGTTTGTGTTGTGGATAAGTGGATGTTACTATTACATAAGTTATAAGGAGTTCTACCGAGGTAAGTACTGTGTTTGTTTACCAAGAGCTGTACGGCAAATTTAAAATTAGACCCAAGAGTTTTCTTTGAGAATATTTCGAAGAAATCGAAATTATAACTATAACGTGCCATTATATATTAATTAAATTTTATGATAGTGGTACGCAAACAAGCAGACGGATTTTCTGATGGTAAGAAATTCACGCCGCTTAGAGACACCAAATGGTGGTGGTGATAATTGTGCGTTGCCAACCTGAAGCCGGGATGTTAGGCCTTGATCGAAAGTAACTTTACCGGATACCTTATAACAAAATACGGCAAGCACTGAAGTTATTGCAGCAGGAATATGTATGGCGGTAGTAACAATCCGGGTGTGTTTCTGCCGAACTCTACCACCTAGCTCGATCTCAACGAGTTAGTGACGGTAAGCCTGTGCTAGCCTTTTATGAGCTACCTGATAGGAAGGCAGGTAATCTATTCTGCAACACGAGAAAAACCTAGGTCTCTCCGTATATCTAAATCCCTCTATGTTCTCATAAAATACGGATAGATATAGACAATCTTTAAAACATTCTAAATGATTCAGAAACAAGTGTAACAAACACTCCTAAAATAAACCTTTCCAGGAACAAAATGTGTAGATAACATATAATTAACAATTAAGTTATTAACACGGTAAGAGCTGGTTTAATATTTGTGTAATATAGCCTTCAAATCAACATTAAATCTAAAACCGCGATCTTTCGGAGTAAACACTGATCAAATTACGTTAACCAGAGTTTAGGTGCTGATTAAGGTGGGGGCGACTCAACTCAACGTAATTCTAATTTCGTAATTCGAATTTAGAAATTCAAAATTATCTGTTCATTCGGAAATTCAATTACTAAATCTAAGCCTTTACTATGAGTTGGTATTATAAGTTCGGTAAGCTACGTGTCCAAACCTATTACATTTTTAGCCTAAACATGTGTTTCTCTTAGTTACCAACAGAGGCGCTGTTCAAAGTGTCATATAAATTACGTCTCGAAATCTATGACACTTTTGGTCTAGAACTGTGTTTCTCTAAGTTACCAATAGAGGCGTTGCAGTTGCTCAAAGTTTTCGTACAAATAATTTACAGAGAGGGTAGCGAGTATAGTTAACTTGACAAGCCGTAAACTCATCAAAATTCTTTTTGAAAATAGTATTTGCTACATAATTATTGTGTTGATACAGAAATCAAAATAAAACAATTTTTAGTCAGTTTGTTTGTTTATTCATTTTCCACGCTAAAACTACTAAACGTATTTTTAAAAAATTTTGTGTAGTTGTAGCTTAAATACTGGGTTATTTAGGATACATTTTACTCTCATAATTGTTGTCGGCTTTTTGTAATAACAGGTTTTTCTAAAGTTTTCCTTCCAATCTAGTTTATAAAACGATTCAAATCCTATGCTTCCCATCTAGTTTAAAAAAAACTTAGTTTGTAGTTGTTGGTAACTAGCTGACCCGGCAGACGTTGTTCTGCTTTATTTTTAATGTTATTTTAGTAAAAAATTGGGGTGAGTCACTCTTATCATTTAGGGATATGAAAAATAGACTCAATATTCTCGAGACGGAGAAGGAGGGGAAAGAACATGGTGACACGAAAATTTTATATAAGACTAGCTGACCTGGCTTTTTGCTGCGATTCACCCACATCACTAAGGGTTATTAAAAATAGACATTAGCCAATTCTCAGACCTACTCAATATGCTCACAAAATTTCATAAGAATCGGTAAAGCCGTTTCGGACGAGTACGGTAACTAATATTGTGACACGGGAACTTTATATATCCGGTCAACAGTCAAGCGCAAAGCGATTAAGGTATGAAAAATAGATGTTGGCCGAGTCTCAGACCTACTTAATATGCTCACAAAATTTCATGAGAATAAGAGAAGCCGTTTCGGAAGGGTACGGTAACGAACATTGTGATACTCGAATTATTTAGATAAGATAAAGTTGGTTTATTATTTATAAGTAACAAAACCTTGTCAGAACTTCATTTGTTAAAGCGTAAAATGTAATCTAATCACAAAAACAGCTTTGCCGCCTTCGAGAGAAAAGATGGCCGCAGGTATCTTGTAATTATTGGATTTCGCGTTTGTATTGAATAAAGAAGGCAATTTCACTGCAGCAACTTAAGCCGATTTCAGTTTCAATGTTATGTTTTCTATGCAATTGAAATGAAAACAAGCAGGTGGATTTCCTAGTGGTAAGAAATTCACCCCGCCTAGACACCAAAGGTTGTAATGGTGCGTTGCCTACTTAAAGCTAGGATGTAAGGCCCCGAACTTAAGTTTACCGGCTACCTTATCCTCCAGACCGGAACACGTCAACGGTATGCATTGACTTTATGGCGGCAAGAATTGGAAAGACGGTGGTATCAATCCGGGCGAGTCGCTACGAAACTCTACTACCTAGTCAGATGTCACGGTGTTAGTGACAGTAAGCGTATGCTCGCCTTTTCCAAACTAACTGGCAGGAAGTCAGATGGTTTATTCGGCAATAGAGCCCGGACCAACACGGAAAATAAGTTTAAATATTTAAATAAAATCTTAAGTACATATATCATGACGTGTTCCGGTTCGGAAGGTAAGGTAGCCGGTAAACGTAAGTTTGCTCGAGGCCTAACATCCCGAGCTCCGGTTGGCAACGCACCATTACCACCTTTGGTGTCTCTAGGCGGAGTGATTTTCTTACCATCAGGAAATCCGTGTGCTTATTTACCTTCCCATATCATAAAAAAAACTCCAAAAAGATAGGCAAAGGCACTACCAGGGCACCCACGACTAGCCGAAGACTAGGTAGCAAGCTTATCGCCAACCGTGCACATATCTAATCCCGAGCAATATTTTTTTATTAGAAAATTGGAAAAACCCAATTTTCTTTTTGTTGCTCGACCCGGGAATTGAACCTGGGACCTCATGCAGTCAAGTCCAACAACTGAATCGCTAGACCACAGAGGCGACTTTTTAAATAATAATAAATTATTAGCAATTCAATAAAACTCAAGTTCTTTTTCATTTGAAAATATGATTAATATCTTGCCCTTCGTCTGGATCTGGTAGATATTTATTTAATTTGTTTTTATGAATATAAATCTTTATTTCATCGTTAAATCCGGGATCCAACTTGAAGATACTACGGTCCGGGGATGAAAAACAATATCCGATGCAAATAAATATCATCCCCTTAGAGTATTTGAATTGTAAATAAGATAGTCGATTTGAAGCTCTGGGCTAAAACTGTTTGCGAATAATCCTACTAATATTGTAAACTAGCGGCCCGCCCCGGCTTTGCATGGGTTTAAAATATACATTTGAACCTTCCTCTTTAAACACTTTATCTATTATGAAAACCTCATCATAATCCGTTACGTAGTTTGAAAGATTTAAGCGTACAAAGGGACATAGGGACAGAGAAGACGAATTTGTTTTCATACTATGTAGTAATGCGAAAGTTTATGAGTATGTATGTATTGTTGTTTGTTACAGAAAAAGGAGTATCCATATTAAACTTCAACAATAATTCTCAATATGCAAATTAATTTACTGCAGAAAGAGGCGTTCATGTTTTTTTTATGTAGAAGTTCGGAAAAATATACATTTGTCACAAAAAAATAACGAGATCGAAAATTGTGTCTCTCAGAATTTATCAAAAATCGTAAAATTTTCACATCACAGTATTCATGAATCTATAGACATAGTTTCACGAATACTGGCATAAGTATTTTTGACTTGTCTGAGCTCTTCTTAATTAAAGAAAACTAACTAAACTAAATTAGTTTCAAATTCAAATCTAGAATGTCCAATCTCTAACAAACGAACAGATCGTGAAAAAATACTTGTAAAAATAGATTACAATAAAAGTTGAACAATCTTTGAATACTTTAAAGGATATATTTTTATTGAAAACGCTTAATATTATCAAGAACAAAGAAGATAAAGATAAGCCATGTCTCATTTGAACTTCGGCAAATAAAAGAGCTTTTAATCGAGCCCATTATTATAAGCACCTATTGTCAAAAAAGGAATGAAATATATAGTTAAGCTAGTTACAGCCCGGGGCTCTGTTCGAAAATCAAAGTTTATTGTACACATAAAAGTATTAAGTAAGTATTTGACTGCCTCGTTGCTCGAGTGTCTAGCGTGCACGTCTAACTACATCGATCAACCGCGAGGCTCCGGTTCGATTCCCGACGGGGGCAGGCATTTGTGTGATGAACATTTAAATGTCTGCATTTCCGGGTCTGGGTATTTATTAAATTTATTCTGGCATCTATTATTTGGTATTTCAATTTATTATAATGGTTGACTGACACCCATAACACAAGCAAATAATTTGCTTACTTTGGGGTTAGATTCAATTTGTGTAACTTGTCCAAGAAGGATATTTATTATTTTTTTATTATTTTATAGAATTTCAGTTATTTTGGTCTTCGATATCCTTTGAGATAATATTTATCTATTCCTGGCGTCGTAACATCAGCGCTCGTCATAAAAGTGTTTCATTTTAACAAATAGCTTATGTTTTGATTTTACAACGCTTGAGGATTATTCTAGCCTGTCAAAGTAGGGTATAAAGGCCTAAACTCTGAACTTAAGTCAACCTTTGCCGAACTGACAATAGGATGAAACATATTTAGAATAAATTTGGTATTTTAGAAAATTTAGTAAAATATGTTGCATAAAAACAGGTAGATATTTTTTTAATTCAATTTTTAAGCAATGTTACAACATTAAAGATAGTAAAAAAAATTTATCCTGACTTTAGGTTTAAAACGTATATAAATATTTTGACTTTACAACGCTATATATATCAGCATATACGCTGTTTAATAGCGAACATGTTAGTATGAGGTTGTCTTAAAATATTGGAAAAATGAAAAACCATTTTTTTAAAATCATTAAAAATATTTTTTCCAGAATTTTACTTGCAACTCATTTTATTTCATTCCCGCGAACTTCATTTTACCAGTTCAGTTTGTATGGATAAAAATAGATATTTTTTTATGTTATAGGAAGGCAAACAAGCATCCTGATGGTAAGAAATACACGTCGCCTAGAGACACCAAAGGTGGAAATGGTGCGTTGCCAACCTGAGGTCGGGATGTTAGGCCTCGAGCAAAAGTAAGTTTACCGGTTACCTCACCCTCCGAACCGGAACACGTCATGACGTTATGGCGGCAGGAATAGGTAAGGCGGTGGTATCAATCCGGGCGAGTCGCTGCAAAACTCTACCACCTAGTCAGATGTCATCCGATTTTCAGATCTATTTAATATGTTCACAAAATTTCATGAGAATCGGTCAAGACGTTTCGGAGAAGTACGGGAACGAAGATTGTGACACGAGAATTTAATATAAAAGACTAACTGACCAAGCAGACGTTGTTCTGCTACTTTTTTAACGTGATTTTACTAAAAAAATTGGGGTGAGTCACTTAACTTAGTCCTCCTGAGGAATTTAACATAGTCCCGCTGCACTCGTATAAGTACAAAGACGAAAATTCACCGGAAAAGTTTTTTAGGTCTCCGAGCCACCATAAAAAATTATATTTTTTTTATAAAAAGAAGCTCCGGACTCTAGAGGCTAGAGGACCTTACAATAATGACCTAAAAAAGAAAATGGAACAAAAAAAGAACCATCAAAACCTGCTTTTTTATGCTGAGTAATCGAGTAACAATGGTATATATAGGTCGCGGTTGTGTCTTACCATCATGAGGAGTTTGTTCGCTGACCTCTCTTAGCTAATATATAAAATTCTCGTGTCACGGTGTGCTTGAACTTCTTCGAAACGGCTTGACCAATTCTCATGAAATTTTGTGAGCATATTAAGTAGGTCTGAGAATCGGCCAACATCTATTTTTTATAACCTTAAATGATGAGGGTGACTCACCCCAAACTACTAACATCACATTAAAAATATAGCAGAACACCGTCAGCCGGTTCAGCTAGTAATAATATATGCGAGTCGAATTTATAAATTTATGAGTTTATGACTAGTATAGAAAGTTATAGGTTAAAAAGTTTTAATAAAACAAAAAATTGTGTGTGTACTTATGTACACGCGTTAGAAGTTATACTTCTTCGGCGTAATAAGATAAAAATCTTTTTAAAAATTTTATCTTTTGCCTTATTTTACATTTGTAGACAAAATGACACTAACCATAGAAATAAAGAAATATTGTGAATACAGTTGTCAGTTCTCACGCAAACATACGTAGATGTCCTTACTTTTACTTTGTTGGTACCTTTTTTTGAAAAACTAAAATGTTATCTATAGCTAACTTCATCATGTCGGTTTTTCGTGACGGTGTGCGCGCGCATCGTAAAAATTTACCCTCATCATTTTTTCCTAACGCGCCAAAAGAAGTATTACTTCAAAAATTGAAACGTTTACTTAGTTTACTCTAAGAACTCACCGAGCGGTTTTTAAACATGCTCGCCGCGGTCGCGGAACTGTGGTTTTATTTCAAAACTCACGAGACCGGCTATTTGTGCTCGCACACAGCCGTCGCGGTTGAAATTATCGCTCACAAACTTTTATGATTCTACGGCGGGCGACCGCTGCTACGGGAACCGCAAACTTCCGCGGACGCCGCGGGTGTAAAACGCGCCGTGAAATGTGATCTTACTTTTTTCATAAATCTACATTCTACAGAACCTGCGGGCCCGCAACCGCCGCGGGTGCGGGCATAAAACGCTCCGTGAGTTCTTAGTCTAACGTCAAATTTGCTATCATAACGTATCGCTACTATATTTTATGGAATAAATATAGGTTTATTTGAAGGTAAACAAATACAATTTTCTCCGTCTTGACCTGAGTCCTCTGAATCCTTTGTGGACAGTTACTTTACTCATTGCTCTGAATAAAATAGACAATCTGCCTCTCTGATAGCTTGTATGAGGCGCACACAGATTGGAAATGTCCTTACCAATAAGAACATTGGTGTAGAGTAAACTGCAGCAACTTGCCTGGGTAAGGACTCACTTCCTTACCTATTCCTGCCGTCATAATAATCTTTCAAGTTCCACTCCAAAACAGAACAGACTTGCCCATACTAATCTACCTTTCCGCCATAATGTCAGTGCTCGATACTGTCATATAAAGGCTTGACTTTGACTAGTATAAGTAAATAAATAAATAATTAATAAATATCCCTAGACAAGTCACACACATTGAATCTAACCCCAAAGTAAGCAAATTATAATAATATGCTTGTGTTAGGGGTGTTAGTCAACGAAACTAATACATTAAAATACTTAAAATATACCAGAATATATTTAATAAACACCCAGACCCGGAAATGCAGACATCTAAGTGTTCATCACACAAATCATCGGGAATCGAACCCGAGTCTCGCAGTTGGTCAATGCAGTTAGGTGTTAGGCTTGCAAAATAGGCCTGACATCCCAGCTACAGGACAACGACGCATCTATAACATCTAAGGTGTTTGTAAACCTGTCTCTTAGCATCAGAAATGCCTTGTGTCTCTCTATTATATAAAAACGACCCGGATTTCCTGACTTGAGAAATACTCAGCGAAGGTACGTTGCCAACTCAAAGTTAAGACGCTAAGCCTCTTACCTACGTTGATTGATTGTGATATATTTTATAAGTGTTTTTTTGGCTTATTGCTAGGTATGAATAATCGTTTCCCATTTGTCTCCTGTCTAATATACTGCATCTGTAGATTTTATCGAAATTTATAGCCCCAAAGTAATGCCTAATTCTAGTGGAATGCTTTAATAATAATAGTGATAAGTAACACGCGAAAGCCTTGGTTTCTGTGGGTCAAGTTTTCAGAGCTTTCACTTGGGCGGGCATAAAGTTGCGCGCGTGCCACTGCTTAAATCGAGGGTTTTTGTAATAAGACATACAAACTAACGCGGTAATGGAACGTTTATAACTTGTAATGTTCAACATCCTATGTAAGTTTACCTGGTACAGTACTCTCAAAACCGGATACATTTTTATTAATACTAGTGGTCGCATATTAAATGAAATCGACCACAATAAATTTTAATTATAAGTTATTCAATATAATTTTTTAAAATACAATGTTCAAACGTTATAAAGATTCTAAAGTTAATTATCTTTTTGATAAGAAGCCATCTTCATTTATCAAGAACAACCACTTTGTTGCCAGACATATTGAATATAGTTTGTACGCCATCTGTTATTTTTTATCGCTATGAATATTTTTGTTTATGTGTGTCAAATGAATGGGAGATGTGTTATGATTTTTTTTGTATTAAACCAACTTTGTAAGCAATATTAAAAAAAGGGTTCTGCAATACTATATATATTCTATATATACACATAAACTATAAGTGTGCCAAATTTCGTACTACTCCGTCCGCGCAATTTTCGTAAAAAGGGGTCCAAAATGTTTACTTCAATAACTCGAACATGGTGAAATACTATGTATAGTTTGTTCAGAAATATTTATTTATTTATGATTACTAGCTGACCTGGAAGACGTTGTTTTGCTATTATTTAATGTGATTTTATTAAAATAATTGGGTTGAGTCACCCGTATCGCTTAGGGGCATGAAAAGTAGACTGTTGCCTGCAGACCTACAGAATACGCATAAAAATTTGGTGGAAATCGGTAAAGCCGTTTCATAGAAGTACGGTAACTAATATTATGATACGAGAATTTTACATATAAGAAGATAAGATTATTTATTTATACATGAATAATAGCAAACCGGCTTTTGGGGAGATGATGAAAGTGCCGACATAAACGAAGGTACGTATCTTGCCTAGATTATCGGTATTAATAATAAAGAGGAAAGATTTGACTGTTTGTCTGTTTGTATTGAATAGGCTCTGAAGCTTATGCTTAAATCTTTTAAACTACACAAGACCTGGGGGATTGATTTCTTGTAATTCTATCTTTGAACTTAGGTCTTGAATTATATGTCAAGTTTCGTCAAAAATGGATCTAGCAGACATGAATTTATAATATTAGTATGGATGCAATTGAAAATATTATCTAGCCAGATGTTCAGCTAGGTTGAATACAAAAACAAAAGGACAATGCCGACTTAACCCATCTGGAACTACCCAACGTGGGTGTAGTTATTTGCGATATGGATGGCTTAGTGAACTATATCCGACTGGAATAACTCCAAACATTGTTCAAACAACACGGGACTCAGATATTTCTTATCGGAAATATCCAGGCTCGCGAAGAATTTCATAATTCCAGAAGCTTTTATATAAAGCTTCGGTTTTGTCCGCTTTTGAGTAAACTACGAGTATCATTTTTAGAAAAAGGCGTTACTTTGGGAAAGTCCATACTAAATTTCTCCTTCCTTCCTGCCAGGTAGCTCGTAAAAGGCGAACATAGGCTTATCGTCACTAAAACCGTGACATCTGACTAGGTGGTAGAGTTTCGCAGCACAATGTACAGGAGATGTGCAGATGGTAGAGTTTCGCAGAAGCAGCCCGGATTGGTACCATCGCCTTATCTATTCCAGGCACCGTAACGTCATGACGTGTTCTCGTTCAGAGAGTAAGGTAGCCGGTAAGCTTACTTTTGCTTGAGGTCTAAAATCCCGGCCTCAGGTTGGGCAACGTGTCATTACCACTTTTGGTGTCTCTAAGAGGCGTGAATTTCTTACAATCAGGAAATTAGTCTGCTTTCAATATCATAAAAAAATAGTTTCAATTATAGTAAAACAATTGACTTATGTACACATAGAATTAACAAATTTGCGATTGACGCAAAACAAAAATAAAACAAAAAAATATACACTAACGTTTATAGCGCGACAATTGATAAATTTTGCTCATTTTTTTGCTATGTTGGTTATTATCAGAAGAAGGATTATAAAAAGAGAAAACCTTCAAAAGTTGTTGAGACACTAGAAAAAAATATACTTTAATTTTCCTTAAATTTAAATTGTTAGATCAAGCGGTACGAAGTTTGCGGGGTCTGCTAGTAGCATATATTTTCTATCAAAAATAATGAAAAATTAAAAACAATATCTGTACGCACATATCCCCAAAGCAGTAGGCAGATTCACAACCAGGACACTCAAGGCTAGCCGAAGATACTAAGTCCCACAATGTGATAGGCAAGCCTATAGCCAACCGGGCACATATCCAATCCAGAGCAATTTTTTTTATTAGAAAATTTAAAATACCACATTTTCTTCTTATTGCTTGAACCGAAACTCGAACCTGGGACCTCATGAAGTCCAACACTTGCACCGCTAGACCACAGAGGCGAAAATTTAACCCTAAATGTACTTAACGGAGTGACATTTGTGGCCACCTAATGGATTTTGTAGAAGCCAATATTTTGTGCTAAAGAAAATGGAAGCGTACTTGAAGGAAGTGTCGTTGGTTTAATCGTTTTAGATTAGTCAAAATTAACGCCTCCAGCGATAACAATTTCGGTTCCCTTAAACCCTAAAAAAAGGAAAGGAATTTCTTTACTCCAATTTAAATTCATTTATAATTAATTGTATTTGCGATTTCACCGCCTCATTGTCGAGTCGAGTGGCTAGCGTACACGCCTAACTACACTGACCAACCGCAAGGCTCGGGTTCGATTCTCGACGGGGGCAGACATTTGTGTGATGAACATTTAGATGCTTGCATTTCCGGGTCATGGTGTTGGTTACATTTATTGTGGTATCTATTTAAGAATTTCTGTGTATTAGAATCGTTGACTAACACCCATAACACTAGCATATATGTAATTTGCTTAATTTGGGGTTAGATTAAATTTGTGTGACTTGTCCAGGGATATTTATTTATTTATTTCAATTGTTTTTATAACACTCTTATAGTAGGTACTACTATTTAAATTAAACGCTTCGGCTTTACACTTTTTGCACTTTATACTTTTATTTTTAAATTGGCTGACCTAATCTAAATATAAGCGAAATTATTAATTATGTAATAATAACTCTATGTAGATGTATATATCTTTAAAATACGTTCGGATTTCCGAAGCTTGACGAAAATAGCCGATGCGCATAATTTAAATAGTACTACTGTACTTTTACACATAAACTCTATGTAGCAATATCGCCTCAGTGTTCTAGTAGTCTGGTGCTGTTAATGAATTCATAAGCTCCTGGTTTCGATTCCTAAATCAGACAAAAAGAAAAAAATATCTACTAAAAAGAACGTTGCTGTGATTTATTAAGTCCCGGTCGTCGATAGCTTTTGTCACCTATTAAATTGTGAGACTTATCGGCTAACCGTTCCTAGCCTGGTTACACCTTTGCATACCACTTAGTTTAAACAGACATGAAAATATTTTTAAGCATTTTAAGTTACGCTTAAACCAATTATTTTCACTGTGATGAATTTTCATCAAGTGCCGACGATGAGCATAAATACTAATGACATTATAAATATCACATTTCAATCTTAAAGAAACTAACATCATTACATAGTATAAAACAAAGTCAGTTCCTCTGTTCCTTTGTCCCTTTAAAACTACGCAACGTCTTATGATTCGGTTTTTTTAATAGATAAAGTGATTAAAGCGGAAGGTTTATATTTATATTTCATACCTGTGGAAAGCCAGGGCGGGCCGCTAGTATAGTATAAAACAAAGTCCCTTCCTCTGTCCCTATGTCTCTTTGTATGCTTAAATCTTTAAAACTACGCAACGGATAATGATGCGGTTTATTTTTAATGGATAAAAGTGATAGAAGTGAATGGTTTATACGTATATGTTATACTCGTGCAAAGCCAGGGCGGGCTGCTAGTTCATATATAAACCTTAAAAACAATGCGAATTTTGGGCGATATTTTAAGGCTCTTCATGATTTATTTCCAAAGTACCCTATAGGGTTGTGGCACCGCTTGTATCAGCAAAGATAGGAAACATATGAATACCCACCTGTGAATATTAAACATTCCAAAGGGCTATATTTCACCCTGTTGCGAACACTTCACCGTGCTCCAAACATGTATTACGATTACTAATCGCTTACCGTCTATACCGATTTGTTATACGCAGGGTAAGGTTATTTTAAAATCTATTTCTTCTTCTCTTATATATACAAAAGCCAATGCTGTTCGTTAGTCTCGCTAAAACTCGACTAAAGCTGGACTGATTTTGGTTTTAAATTATTTGATAATAACAGTATATAACAATAATAATGAAAGTCAAGGGAAAGTTTAAAAGACAAGGGAAAGGAAAGCTAGGAAAAACATTTTAAGAAACAAATAAACTGAATGGAACGAAATTCACCGGGACAGCTAGTACATATGTATAAATGAATATTTCGCGTGACCATCAGATCACGCCTAAACAGATATAGCAATTTTGGTACTTTCATTAGTTGTATTTAATATTTATTTAAGTTTTGGCATTTACGTGAGTATTATGCCATTAGTCAAGTAGAAATTTCCATCAAATTTACCAAAATTGGGATTCAAATATAATTAGTCATAAGTCGTCAATAAGTCATGTCAGGGTATTGCGAAAAGCGGTGGCCTCATTACTCAAGCTCATATAGTGAGATTTGGCGGTAACGAGGATATACACAATACGCTAATTTCGTTTGTGCACTTTCAGCGAAAAAAATTGTACAAAGTTTACTCATTTCTCTCAATATAAATACGAAATTCTATAATTATGAAAAAACTTCGACCATCTTTTCTCTTTCGCCGAAATTTCTTCTTCACTTCACAAAATTATTAAAAATACACTTTTCATTTGACTCTTCCAAACGGACAAGGCACGTACAACTGGATAATCTAATTACAAAACATTTAAAAGACTAATACCCAGCAGTAAAATGAGCCTCCAACAAAGAAAAAAGGGAAATTCTTCCAATTTACGGGTTTTACCACGCTTCAGACGTTCGTTAAAGAATCCCTTAACTTTACGAGTCGGCTATTATTTGTTAAGTCGTAAATTAATTAAAGGCGCTGTTATCTAGGTCAGAACTATAATTAATGTGTGTCTTCCTAGCTGAAACATCTTCACGCCAAGCCCCTTACGGGGCAGGCAGAGAGTATCGAGTGCCAGACCCCACGATCCTGACAAACCTGTTTTGCTTCCTTCACATTCATTACCATTTTTCGGATTTTCGAAGACTCTTGACACACCCGCAGATAATATCTGATTGATCTGATCGTGAAATGTCAGCCTTGGTCTCCCCGGGTACCTACATCCATCCTCATTCGCATTGTATATCTGCTTTGTCAATCTTTCATTTGTCATTCTTTCTACATGACCGAACCAGCGGAGCATGCTCTTTCGCATTTTAACACCAACACTTTCTTTCAATCCCACTCTCTTTTGGATCTCACTGTTACGAATGCGGTCAGCGAGCGTTACACCACAGATTTTCCGTAGTGCTCTCATTTCGACCGCATTTATCCTACTTTCATGATCTTTCTGACATACTCAACTCTCGCTTCTATACAATAACGTTGGGATAAGTACAGAATTATGCAAAGCTAGTCTAGCTTTTTGACTCAAAACCTCGCTTTGGAATAGCTTACCCAACGCTCCATTCACACTATTCCCTGCACTCACTCTCCTCTCTACATCCGCGGTGTACCTCCCATCCCTGCTAAAAGCACAACCAAGATTGTTTCAATCACTTGTTCCAGCACTACATCATCAACCACAACTCTTACATCCGTTCTGGCTACATCTCTTTCAAATACCATTACCTTGGTTTTCATCGCATTCAAATGTGAGCCGCTTTCTTTACAATCTTCTTCCATAACTGTCACCAGTGTTTGAAGCTCAAATGGTATAGAGCTCAAAAGTACAGCATCATCTGCATAAAGCAGACAGTTCACCACTTGTTCACCCATACGCATTCCCACTTTCAATGATCTTAACCTTTGCAGACATTTGTCCAAATACAAGATAAACAAGCGTGCTGACAACACACAACCCTGCTTGACGCCAATATGAACATCAAACCAAGACGATATGTTGCCATCAACCCGCACGCATGCTTTACAGTCTAAATACATTGACTGCACCGCACGCAGCAGGGACCCATCTATCCCATAATGGCACATGTAAATAATAGGTAGCACATAATTAATATTAAATCTTTATCAATTTTTACTTTTCAGTTTTTGAGTCGGTTTTTATTGAGGTAGTTTTTTTATTACTTCAAAAATCTTAACTTCTTCCTTACTCTAAACAATAACAAAAATCACCTCGAATATAATGCAATGGTTAGTTAGTACAGTATCTTGCCAAAGCTTATTCCATATTTTAGGTTTGCCTGGAAGAGATTGCTGACTTGGCGATAAGGTCGCCTTTGTGTGTCTTATAGTTTAAGTTTTTTGTATGTATTTGTATTTCCTCTGTATTTGGTGCACAATAAAATGTAATGTATCGTATAATTTAGAAAATTTGTTAATATTTTTTATTAAATGTCCTGGCTATCCTGGGTTTATTGGGTTGGAGAGTAGAAGATTATTTACTAGTACTCTGTGAATGGAGGCCCCAAAAGCGAAAGGTCTATGGCATTTTATATTTATGCTACTGCATTTAGCCGGCTTATAGGTATTGCCGTTATGTCTGGATGTCCATATTTGATGTTTGAGAGTACTCATTAAATTCACATGGGTGGTCTAGAGGTGTTAAACTTGACTTACTGAGGTTTCGGGTTCGACCCCGGTTCGGGCAATCAAAAGAAAATCTGTTTTTGTTAATTAACTTTTTTTTAATTGCCTGGAATTGGATATGTACCGCTTGGAGATAGTTTTTCTACGTATTATTTATTGCGCGTCAATGAACGATACTAATAAATAAAGAAATGTTAAATATCTGAACTGATTTTAAAAACATGTTCTTTAAATTTTCAACCGACGAAAAAAGGAGGAGTTTCTCAATTCGACGCGTATGTTTTTTTTTTGTATGTATGTTTCGTGATTATTCCGGTGTTTATTTGACGAATTTTCATTTTTTTTTAATTGAAAGCCAATACTCCCGCGGTGGTCCCATTATAATTTGGTCCAGGTCTACATTAGCATTCATGAGAAAACCACATATGTTCCAAATTTGAAGTCGGTTTTCTGCAGTTTTACTAGGTTTAAATTATAAATACCTAAGATCGCGTTAGTGCATAAGTCAATTGTTTTACTACAGTTGAAACTATTTTTTTTATGACATTGGAAGTCATCAAGCAGACGGATTTCCTGATGGCAAGAAATTCACGCTGCCTAGAGCCACCAAAGGTGGTAATGGTGCGTTGCCAACCTGAGGCCGGGATGTTAGGCCTCGAGCAAAAGTTAGTTTACCGGCTACCTTACCCTCCAAACCGATAGCATCTACAAACTATTTATAAAAAAATGTTTTTTTTTTTAATATCCTTAGAATACTTTGTCTCTATATTCTTACATAAAATATTTAAAAAAAGTATCCCAAGTGGTCCAGTCGTCCTCGAGTTCTTATTTTCATAGATTAATGAGAGGCTTCACCAGGTTTGTTTGGACAGTTTGTGTGCCAGTTTTCCAATCTATTAAAAATACACTCGATGTTTTTCTTCTACCAACATTTCTTCTATGACTAATATTTTTTCTTTGATTGCACGTTTGTTTTAAGATATTCTGATCTGTATATTTAATGTATACTAGCTGAGTCGACAGGCGTTGTCCTTTTCTAATTACGAATATTATTATACTTTCAACCGACCCCAATAAAAGAGGTTTTTAATTCTACTGCATGTTTTTATGTATTGTAAAGGATACCCATATTTTTAAATGAAGAAACACTTGTACTGTTTTACGTATCGAACGAACTTAAATTACTGAACAACATTGTTCAGTAATTTAAGTTCTAGCCCTGATGATGCTGTCAAAAGCGAAACCGGTAGGCTATTTAAAAATAATAAAGTATAAGTGATACGTAAAACAGTACAAGTATTTCTTCATTTAAAAATATGAATATATGTAAAGGATACCACTTAACCACAATATTGTGGTGTCGTTTACATTTTTTTAGGTAACCACACTGCTACCGACTAGAGATCCAATGTTTTATATTAAAAGAACAGTTCGATTTCATTTCCGTTCGGATTTTTTTCCGTGATGGATAGTAAGAAAATTACCAGAGCCTTTTGTAAAATTAATATCGAATGTAATCAAGCACTATTTCAGGCTTATGGTAAGAAATACCCTGATGGTAATAAATTTCTGAAGGTGGTAATGGTGTGTTGCCAACCTGAGGCCGGGATATAAGGCCTCGAGTAAAAGTAAGTTTACCGGCTACCTTATCTTCCAAACCGGAACCCTTCAATGGCAAGCACTGACGTTATGGCGGCAGGAGTACGTAATGCGTTGGTACCGATCCGGGCGAGTCGCTGTGAAACTCTACCACCATATCAGATGTCACGGTGTTAATGACGGTCAGCCAATGCTCACCGTTTACAAGCTGCCTAGCAGAAGACAGATGGTCATTTCTGCAAATGAGAAAAACTATAAACTTCATATTAAGTTTCATTAATATATGTTGTTCAGTAGATCAAGAGTATCTATCTGCAATTATAATGTTTGCTTTTTATGTCTATCTTCTTTTAACAGCCTTATCAACGCTGGAGTCAGCGAGACAGGCAGTTATTCGGGAGCTTATTCACACAGAGGCAGACTATGTCAAGCATCTGGGTTCTATAGTAGAGGTAAGTGTATAAAAGTAGTAGTTAGTGTAGTGTTAGAAAAATGTATTTTTAATATTTATTTTTAAACAGGTACTTAGAATTTGTCACGCTTTGTAAACCTCTTAGCTTACAATTTCATTTGGTATTTATCCGTACCTTAATGTTAAAATCCGTCCGCCATCTTTAGTAGTCGGCCATATTGGATTAAGGTTGTCACCTTACTAATGGTTTTATTATCATTCAAACGTAATGGTAGGGGAGCCCAAAATGGGATTTTTCCTGTTACTCAGATTATGTTACCATAAATCATAGTAATAAAGTAATCACACTTCAATTATGTATCTAACTTTCCAATACAATTGCGGTTTTAACATTTTCTATCTAAATTTTTAGCTAGAAAATATACTCTACAATGTCTTAGTACATTATGGTGGGTTAATCTCATACTAATAAGTGGATGTATTTACACATCCACTTATTCTGTGATTTTTCCCAAGAATATTAAAAAAATACTAGTAATCTATGTTCAGTTGTCATTATAGTGACATTTCTGATAAACACGGCCTTTCGTCATCGGAGACACAATAAACGTGTACACTATCAAAAAACGGCACATGGTTAACTAATTGTAATTGATCTTTTAACTTTTAGCTACGCACTGCTAAAAATATATAATATAAATTTCATACGACCTTTTTTATTTTCCGCCATCTAATCGGTCAAGTTCAGTAGATCCCTATGACGCTGGAGTGGCTACAGATTTAGAAACTTGTCTCCCCTACTATACCTAACATGTGTTCTAAATTTAGATTAATTAACTAAGGATAACTACCAATTAATATTTGGATTATACCTACATATATGTACTAACTTGCTTTACTTAGTTTATATTCTAATCAAAATTTATATCAATTATGAATTAAATATTATGCTATTAAAAGTAGGTACTCGTAAACAGAAATTTTTGTAAAGGCAGTAAAACTGCAAGAAACCAACATCGATTTCTATAAGTAAGTCGTCTAGGTAAAAAAAATCACTGGCTATCCCTGGAATTTCATTATCAGATCCAGATTTGGTGACCTTAGGACTTCCTTAGAAGTACGCTCTTTCAAATTAAAAAAAATATGTTCAGGAATGATTGCGGTATTGATTAACATACAATAAAGGACTCGAACATGTAACCTCATCTTTTTTTCAAAGTTTGTTAAATATACACTGTTTTTTACTACTTTTACAATATTAGTGCACGTGAGTGCTTATATTCAGATGGGGGGGGGAATAGGAAAAGCTTCAGATCACGAGTAACGCTAACGCCTAAATACGTGTATGCTAATTTTTTTTCTGCCCGACGGAGCCGGAAAGTACTTTCGATTGGAGAGCAGAAAAAAAATATGCATTCGAAAAATAAAATGTACGAGTATTCGATAAAATAAGATTAAGGGCTGATTTCACCAATCATTTTAAAAACTGAGTAAGTATAGTAAAATTACGTTTAGTGTAAACGATTTCAATTATCGTTTGCGATGCCTTTCTTTAAACTTTAAGTTCACGAGACCCACTGTCAGATGGCTTTTGTAAATTAGTAATTTAGGCTTCTTTTTTAGACTTATTTTAAATATATAATATTATTAAATATATATGGAATAGACGAAGTCGCTGGCATGGCTAGTTTTTTAATAAAAAAAATAGCCTATAAACTACCATTAATTTTGACACCTGACATCGTAGTAACAGATAAAACAATAAAATAAAAGACTTATAAATTACCTGATTCATTCCAATAAACTAAATATAAATAAACGCATCTTCACGCCCGGAATCCCAAACTCTTAAGCAGAGTCATAACCACGGCGTGATCATTAGGTAAAGATAATTTAAATGCCAATCAGTTTTATTTGTTTAATATGAGTTCGGTAACACTTCTACACCGGACGACTATGGCAGATAGTATAATACGTAGTACGATATAGTAGTATATAGTAACGTAATACGTAGTTTTTGATAAAAAAATAAAAAAAACGCATTTTCAGTTACCAGACCTAGGAATCGAACCCGAGTTCATATAGTATGTAGTCAATGTCAACACCAGAGTTTTGGTATCGTATAGTTTTATATACTCGCAAGCGTCCCCGTAAATTATTTGTATGAAAACTTTGAACAGCGCCTCTAACGAAAACTAAAAGAATAAAATTTTAGAAGAAAATCGCCATAGATTTCAATATGTTATTTATCAAAAGTAATCTATACTAACTAATGGTATGAGATCAGACCTATTTAACGATACCAGAGAGATAATCAAAAATAAAAAAAACATTTTTTTTTTAAATTTCTGTATCAACATAATAATTATGTAGCAAATACTATTTTCAAAAAGAATTTCGTGTATGAGCCCTTACCATGAGTTTACGGCTTGTCAAGTTTACAATACTTGCTACCGTCTCTGTTAATTATTTGTGTGAAAACAGCGCCTCTATTGGTAACTAAGAGAAACACATTTTTAAACCAAAAAATTCATAGATTTCGACACGTGACGTACCGAACGTAATCTATACCACCTCATGGTAAAGGCTCAGCTCACTAGACCACAGAGGCGACTTTTGACTTTCAAATTCATTATAATAAAGCAATAATGCTGAATTTCGAAGTTTTCAACTTTTACTTCTGTTTAACTTAAAATTGGTTTTCAAGTTGGCTTATAAATTACCAGAGTAATATCGTTATTTAATTATGACTGTTCGGTGTTGGTCTGGGCTCTTTGCAGGATAGGCCTTTGTCTTCCTGCTAAGCAACTCATAAACGACCAGCATTGACTTATCATCAGTAACAACGTGACACCTGGCTAGGTGGTAGAGTTTTGCAACGACTTGTCCGAATTGATACCATCGCCATAATGATCGCCAGTGCTCGCCGTCGATATATTTCGGTTCGGAAGATAGTTAGCCTGTAAACTTAATTTTGTTCGAGGCCTATTACCCCGGCCTCAGGTTGGCAGCACTCCATGACCAACTTTGGTTTATCTAGGCCGGCGAGAATTTCTTGTCATCAGGAAATCCGTCTGCTTGTTTGCTATGTCTACCATTGTACACAAAATTAACTTATCCATTTGACTTAAACTTAAATTAAAAATTCATAGCAAACAAACTAATCATTTTTGACGTAATAAAGGCAAAATTGATTCTATACTAGCTGTTGCCCGCGATGTTGTCTGCGAGGTTAATGGTCCCACAGGAAGCTTTTTTCTGGATACAACTATGCTGTTTTTATACAAGTTACCCTCAATGTTTGCCAAATTTTATGATAGTCGGTTCAGCAGTTTTGCGCGAAGGAGTAACAACCAAACATACAAACTTTCGCATTTATAACATTGAAAAGATTATGAGCTAAGTGAATGGAAAAAAACGGTTACTTTTTTACTGCGGATATCTTTACATGTGCTAAACTGGGTCTAAAAATTTGAACACATATTTTGGAAGGACCTTAGTTTGATGCAAAGTTATGGCTCCTAACAAAACTTGTGCTGCTCATGCCCACAAGTATATGTCATTGTTAAGCAAGGTCTCAATTTAAAGCCCCCTGTGGCTTGTGCTCTAGAAATTACTTAAGGGCTTGTACACAATACTGCTATGCGACGTCGCATCACTAAAACCTGCAACCTCGTGCGACACATCACAAGAACATACGAACTGATTCGCATCGCGTATTTCTGCGACATTACGTCACACTTGTTATGTTTAGGCAAGACGTTTACTTCGATGTAGAAAAATGACAGAATACGACGTTGATTTTTTAATATCATTAATTGTGGAGCGCCCTGCAGGGCTATTCGGTATCTTTTTAGAGATGATCACTGGGTAAAGTGTACATCAAAAAGCTGTCAAATGAAGTGTTTTGTATTTCCTATGTCCAATTTATTTCTGTTGGTCACAGGAGACAGCAAATATAATATGCGTCATTTAACAGCTGTTTGATGTACGCTTTACCCAGTGATAATCACTAAAATGATACCAAATCAGCCCCTGCTCTTTGTGACACTAGTAATGAAGATAATAAAAATCTGAACCCATGATGAACCCAAAATCTTCTTTGTTTCTTTTTCATGTGTTATTTTTAATTTAAAATACACTTACTTATACAATAACTTAATTTAAAATACTACAAAAATTTAGTACTGTTAACGGTCGTCGAAGGAATGGTCAGTGGTCACCCTGGGTAACGCCTTGCCGCACGAAATCGCAACGCAGCAATTCATGTCGCAACTTTCTGCATCACGAATTCGCATCGCATCGTTTCGCAGTGTTGTGTTCAAGCCCTATGTAGTATATAAGATTCTCATATGTATTAAGTTCCGATTAAACGTTACACTAGTACAAAATATTACGAATGGAAATCCTACTTTCTAAACGCATGTAATCAAAATTTAAACATATGAATTCATATCGCGCTAAGCGTCGCTAGAATGAAATAGCGACGCGACGACATAAATGGTTGTCGACTTGAGTTTAGGGACCTTATAATATTTTATTGTTATTTGTTTATGATCAAACTTTTTTAACTGTAAAAATGTAAGTACGTGTATTTTTATGGCGAGTTAACTTATACAGTCTGATGATGATCTTTTTTTAATGTGGTACATATAATAAAATACCAACCCTAAGGTACGAAAATAGAGAACAATTTAGAAAAATTGATCATTACATTTTATTGGATATCCTTTAACCCCAGGGGTTGGAAAATAAATAATTTATTAGTACTCTCACTGAGAATGGAGGCTCCAAAAAACGAAGAGTCACACTACCATACATTTGACACACGTAAACAAATATATTGATGATAACGATAAAAGATCACAGATGGCGCACTAAAAAGTTTGGAAACAATGCGATTACATGGTCTTGAGAAATGAAGATGGCGTTCTTATCAATAAGATATAATATTATGGTCGAATTTCGACCAAAGGGCGAACACGAAAAATATTGCTATCTATCACCCTAATTCTCGACAACTTATTAATTTAGTTCTACCTCGTTTAAGATTGCAAACATGTAATTAATCATTTAAGAGAAATGAAGTCCGTTTTTGCAATTGAATTCCAAAAGAAATAGCAGTTCTCCCTTATAGAGAATTTAATTAAACATAAATTTATAATTAGATAATCAAACTATTTAATTTAATATAATATAACTAGCTGTCCCGGCGAACTTTGTTCCACCCGTTCAGTTTGTATAGAAATAAAAACACTATTTTCCCATTTTCACTGCAATTTTCCCGGGTTTTCTATTCACATGAACCTTGTCCTGGCAACAACTAACACAATTCATAAAAAATTAGCCAAATCCGTCCAGTCGTTCTGAAGTTATGCGCTTACCAACACATTTAGCGATTCATTTTTATATTATAGATAACTTTTTTGAATAATATAATGTAATTAAATTATCACACTATATAATTTAATAATTAAAAATATTCTCTCCAGGTTATTTTGAGCAACCCTTTTTTAATATGATCTCTAACATACAAAGCTTTTTCTAATATTAGCTCGCTGTAGGTGGATATAAGTTCGGATCTTTTACTAGATGGTTTTACAAACATGACAACCAATGCAAGGCACACAATTACTATGGCATTGCGATAATACACGGACTAGTTTTATCTTCGAACCATAAAAGTGATAAGTATGTAGTAGGGGTGCCCGCGATACTAAATGTGCAGTAAATCGAGCATCATGGGGACCTATTCGATTTTGCCGATTAAATAGTGGAGAGTAAAACAGGTCATGTGAGGTTTTTCTTTTTAGCGGTGCATCGAGCGTTTAGAAGCTAAAAGAACAATAACAGTCACTTGATCACAGGCGAGCTCATCTTATATTAGTAGTTTATATGTCTAATATGTTTCTGATGACAACAATACGTCAATCAGGTTGCTGTAATGGATACTGAAAATACATGACCTGGTTTTTGAAAGTTTCTGACCCTCCTACTCCCGTACGTCTTGTTCAAATCATCAGAAAATTTAAACATGCTCTTATTGCCTTGCAAAAACCAGGCGTACTTTTCAAGCCAAAAAAAATAAATAATACAGACAACCGTATGTAGGGTTGTCCGTATTATTATTTTTTTTATAAATAATACAGACAACCCTAGAGAGAGGCCACTTTATAGACATTTTATACAAAATGGATGTGTTTAGCAATGGTACAGCGTATCTCCCACATCTTAATCTGACGCACATAAGCTACTGCAAAAATTCCGTTTTAGATTTGGTACCAAAAAATATACGTCGATCAGGGTTACTAAATTCGACAGTCACCCATCGTGTCAACATTACATTAAGATTCAAACAAAATATAGGAAACTAAGATAGAGAAAAAAGAGAATTGAAATTCCTTGACACGTTCAAAATCTATAAATTGAAAGGAAGCAAGTAAGTAATTGGTTTTAAAGAAATAAAAATTAAATTTGTGTAGTAAAAGCATCGATAAAACTTATTACGATCACACCAGACGTTAGAATACTAAATTACATACAGAAATATAGCAGGAGCGATAAAAAGGCTCTGAAAGAAACGAGACAATTTTTTACCTTATTGTTTGAAAATTATGTGTAAAGACCAAATATTGATCCTCTAAGATATTTTTAACAATATTTTTTTATTATTGTGACAAGTATTTATTGTAACGGCTATTTA
>NJDD01003156.1:164602-209062 GCA_002245505.1 Calephelis nemesis
ATAGACTTACCATCACTAGCACCGTCACATCTGACTAGGTTTTAGAGTCTCACAGCGACTCGCCAGGAATGGTACCACCGCCTTACCTATTCCTGGCACCATAACGTCAGTGCTTGCCGTTGACGTGTACCGGTTTGGAGTATAAGGTAGCCGGTAAACTTACTTTTGCTCAAGGCCTCCCGGCCTCAGGTTGGGAACGCACTATTACCACCTTTGGTGTCTCTAGGCAGCGCGAATTTCTTGGCATGATAAAGAAGCCCGGGCCAACACGGGGTAAGATAGGTAAAAATGTATAATCCCAGCTTATCCATAGATCTTCAATCGGGCATGTTACATGGTTAGGTTTAACAAAGGAAGTAAACGTATCGCTTGTTACGAAAGAGTCAGAGTTATTTTTAGTATGGAATTATCAAGAGCTATGGCCATTTCAGTTTCTTATCGTAAGAATCTATGTATAATCGACTATGGGTATACACAAATTCCAGCGGTCAGATGTTAATCTATGTATATTAAAACGCGAAACACGCTAAAGTAGGCCAACTTAATGAGCCCACCATGACAGACAGAAATGTGCCAGCTACACTTACCTATAAGGCTTGTTTCACACGTATCACGCCACATCAAAACCTCATCACGTGCTCCGGCGCAATGTTTCGTTAGTAAAGCCAACTACTTAACTGTAAAGCTTGTTTCAAACGTACCACAACTATATCACGTACTCAGGCACATTTTTTTATTGAAAATTACATACATGCAAACATTCACACCAGGTCCCTTACGGGGAAGACATGGAGTATCAAGTGCCAATAGTTACCATCTTCTCAATCTCAAATCTCAAGTTGCTGCTCAGCTCTCTCCACCAGTGGTCTTTTTAGCGATGACCTTTTAACCAGGGCTTGTCTCTTACGAGCTGCTTCACAGAGAGGCAGTTGATAGCAGCTAACAGGAGAGTTGGTCTTATCCGTGCATCCGAGTGCACCGGAGTGCATCCGGACCAATACGGGGACATTTTCCGTAGAGCTCTCATTTCGGATGCATCCTCGTCCTTTTTTGCCATAAACCCTAGTTTGCCATAATTATCAACCAATTGGATAAAAACAGCCACCTTTACAGTACTCCCGAATCACACTTTTTTCTCTCCAAATTCCATGAGTTGCGTTAATGCAAAGTGTATTATTTTAAAAAAAGCCGATAGCCAACTGTCTAAATGCATTTTTAAGCGACAATGCGTGGTTGCAGCCACTAGCAAACGTATCCATATTTTGTTCCTACCACAATCCAATTCAACAAAATTGCAATGCATACTTACATAATCACCGATTGATCACTTTTTGTCGCTGCTATATTGTATGGTTTTCGTATAAATAAATAAATATCCCTGGAATAGTCACACAAATTGAACTTAACCCTAAAGTAAGCAAATTGTATGCTTGTGTTATGGGTGTTAGTCAACGATATTAATACATAGAAATACCTAAATATAGCCGAGCCCGAGCCTCGCGGTTGGTCGACATAGTTAGACGTGTACGCTAGCCACTCGACCAACGAGGCGGTATGTGTGAATGAAGCCTTATCTATAATCCAAAAATTACGAATACGAGCTTTAAGTATTTAATAAGACCTGAGTTTGACGTCCAAGATTGATGGAGCGTAATACTGACTAGTGGTCTGATGATGGACATTTTTTAGTTGATGGTGGAAAATGGTGGGACCACTCGTAATTAAGCGATTTTAATGATGAATAAGCACAGAATCCATTTAATGTTATATTTTCTATTGAAAAGTTGTTATAATTTTATTGAAGTTTACGAACAAAATAAGTTTGTACTTCACTTCTTCTTTATTTAATTTTTAGCACCAGCGGTAGCATTTGCCATTGGTTAAGTTCAAATTTGCATCAAGCTATTTCACAAATTAGACTTTTACTAAGTGGTAGAGTTTTGCAGCGCTCCATCAGCTCTCCCAGATTGGTTTTACTGCCTTACCTATTCCTGTGGCCATATCGTCAGCGCTTGCCGTTGACGTGTTCTAGTTCGGAGGGTAATGTAGCCGCTAAAACTTTCTTTTCCTCGACACCTAATACCCGGCTATAGGTTGGCAACGCACCATTGCCAGCATTGGTGTCTCTAGGCAGCAAAAATTTCTTACCATCAGGGAATCCGTCTGCTTGTTTGACTTCCAATATCAAAAAATCGGACTTAAATAATTCAAAATTAGGCACAAGTCGTCAAAAATGTCATATTATGGTCCCGAGTAAAGCGGTGGCTTTATTACTCAAGCTCCTTAATAAGATTTGGCGGCTACGAGTAAACAGACGATACACTAATTTATTCATGATTATTTTATTTGCACACTTTCACTAAACGAAATTGTATAAAATGCCACCAAAATCGACTTATTTCTCTCAATATAATCACGAAATTCAATAGTTAGTAAAAACTACGACCATTTCTTCTCGCGATGGCCCAAAATCTCTATCTGAGCTACACTCTATCTGAAACATGGCGGTAATCTGTTTTGAATTTGGAATATCAAAATTTTAAAACTTGAATTTTTCATGAAGCGATAGAGTATAGACTACTACTGGAGGCTACACTCCGAACAAAAACTGATGTCATTTTTAAATATTGCTGACTTTCTCTAATGTACCGGCTTATCTTTCAAAGAGTCTTGTGAAGTCAATTAACAAAGTCAAAATGAGACAGAAGCTGTTACGTTAGAGCGAGTCAGCAGTATTTGCAAATTAAATTAGGTCTTAAGAATGTAAGCTCCATTAGTAGTCTATAAATTTAAGGTTGGAGTTTTGGCGCCATCAAGGGAAAAGATGGTCGAAGTTTTTTCATAATTATTATTGAATTTAATGTTTATATTTTAGTCAATTTTGGTGGCATCTTGTACAATCTTGTTCAGTGAAAGTGCACACATTATTTAATTAATGAAGAAATTAGCGTATCGTGTATTTCCTCGTTGCCGCCAAATTTCAATATATGGGCTTGAGTAATGAGGCCACCGCTTTACCCAAGACTTAGACCTTTATGACTAATTATAATTTAGTTCTGATTTTAGTAAATTTCATACAAATTTCAACCTGAATAATGCCAAAATGTTAACGCGAACGCCAAAACCTAAATAGAGAACATTTATGGTTGCCAGCAAAAAGATTATTTTCTTTGTTGAAAGTTTGTACGAACATAGGCGATATGGCAGTGAGTCAACGCCCGATTATTGCAATTTTATTTATAATTCAAAACGCGTACCTAATTGTGCGCCAACTCCATGCCCATAATTTTCTGTTATAATATTTTTGTTCGGCTTAGAACGGTATACCTACTTTGAATTGCTTACTACAGTCAGAATTTCACCAGACCTCGCAACAGAATTCATTAACAATTCAAAATAGCGCACTCGCCGTGTAAATTAATTTTACTCCCATATAATACAAAAATGTATCTTCAATCCCTTAAAAATAGGTAGGCCTAGGTACAACCAGGGCACCCACGAGTAGCTGAAAACACTAGGTCCCACAATGTGATAGGCAAGCTTATCGCTGACCGGGCACATATCAAATTTGATTTTGACCGAGCAACTTTTAATAGAAAATTGAAAATTTGTTTTTTTTGTTGCCCGTCCCATGGATACCGGGACCTCAAGAAGTTAAGTCCGACGCTGGACCGATAGACCTCAGAAGGGAGAAGGGCGGTAAAATACGATTTAGTTTATAATATCTGTTTGCCTAGGTGTCAAGCCTTTCGCCAACTGAGCACTTAGCCCGACCCAGGGATCGAACCCGGGACCTCATCCAGTCTAGTCCAACAACTGACCGCTAGACCACAGAGGTCACCTTATAATACTGCCATTTATACATAAAAACTTACTGTTGAGCCATTTCGGAAAAGTTTGAATTTTTAAGCCTTTTCGTGAAAATGCGGGAGAAAGATTAAGTGATTTCGGG
Organism: Calephelis nemesis; assembly: GCA_002245505.1. NCBI lineage: Eukaryota > Metazoa > Arthropoda > Insecta > Lepidoptera > Riodinidae > Calephelis > Calephelis nemesis. The sequence goes on from NJDD01003156.1 coordinate 168,555, forward strand.
TAAAATCGAACGTTGGCTATGAATACATTGAAATTTATTTACAGTGTGCATTTTGTAAAATACGATTGAACGTTCAGCTGAAATTCGTCGTATTTTATGACATGTGTTTCAATTAAGCAAACCAATTAAGTATTTATGTGGAACATCTCTGAAAAATATACGAATCCCTACTTTTATTCACTTTATGCGACATTTGGGAAGTTGTAGTTTTTAATCAACTTGAATTTCGCTGTTTGAAAAACAACGTGTAATTATTGTTACCATATATTGTGTCAAAAACTTTCTCTTAAAACATTTTATAGTAAAATTTTATAATTATACACATTATACCTAAATCCATTTATTTAACACGAAAATCATTTAATTTTGTTGCACATAAAATTTAATATACTATATACACAAATAATTTAAATCATTAGAGTGGTGAGTGGACCTATTTACAAATTCTATTTACAAAATAGAAAACAGTGTATTGAAGTATCAAGAAAATGTTGGAACCGTAAAAACTCTATAGGTTCCTCAAATTATCTTTTTAACTAAGCATACCACAAGGTATTGTTTTAAGGCCATTACTTTTTAATGGATATAAATTATCTATCAGACGTTATTAAGCATGTTTCTGTATTATTTGTTGATGACACTACCCTGTTTATCAAATGTTAAATTAAATTTGACTTAAAAGAGGAAACCTGTAAAACCATATCCAAACTCTCCGCATGGTTTGATGAAAATATAGCTCTCCAATGGTACCTTTTCAAATTTTTTAGTAAAAAGTAGACAACGTCCTTCTCCAATGTTTAATCTTTTTCAAATCAAAATCAGTTTAGCAATTTTGACGCAAAAATAGAACATACACTTTCTCTTTTCTAGTTTTACCACACGTCACATTCACTCTACAGTTTTATATGCACTTTGGCAGTTCCTGTGAAATTAAACTGTATCCAAAGTTATGGAAACCTCTAATAGAAGTTTCTTTGAAAATTTAAAATACACATCGTCTCTGTGGTCTAACAGATTGGCGTCGGAAATGATTTCTTGAGGTCCTGGTTTCGATCGGCAAAAATATTACATAAATAAAATGTGTAGTTTCATATTTAAGAAAAAATGATGTTGCCACTTTCCCGATATCTGCTAATATGTTTCCGTTACTATATGACAAGATATATATTATGTATACTAAAAGAATTAACCTAAAATACCACACAATCAAATAATGTATCTATTTAGATAAGACAATTAAAAAAACAAGTAATCTGAAACAAAACTTATTCATCTGAAAAATACGATGATATTCTGTTTTCTTTTTACTTAAAATTTAAATTAAAAAAAATTGTTTTTTTTTAATTTAAATTTAAAAAGTAGTGAACTGAACACAACCGTTTCGTAAGGACCCATTTACACGTCTGAGCCACAGGAAATAATTATGTCGTGTATGATTTTTGCGAACCTTTAACCGATTTTGAAACATTCTTCATTAGTGTACCGTTCCTACTGGTTCAAGCATGATGATACATAACCTATAGCCTTCCACGATGGATGACTGAAATCTAGGACTGAAAGATTTTTTTAATCGGGCCAGTAGTTCCTGAGATTAGTACGTTAAATAAACAAACTCTTCAGTTTTATAATATTAGTATAGATAGTAGTAGTATCTTCACGCCCATATCCCGAAGAGGCAGGCAGAGGCATAACCAGTTCACCCACGACTAGACGAAGACACTAAGTCCCACAATGTGATAGGTGGTAAGCCTATCGCCAACCGTGCACATATCCAATACCAAGCAACATTTTTTTTTACTTAAGAACTGGAAAAACCACATTTTGTTTTTGTTGTACGACCCAGAACCTCGTGATCTCCAATCCAACACCTAAACTGCTAGACCACAGAGGTGTTATTATAATAAATAAATAAATAGTACTTATATTTATAGTACAGAATAGGTATGTATGAATAAAAATATTTATTATGTTATATTTTTGATTAACGAAAAATTAAATTCATCTTCGTCGAATTTAATCTTCGGTACTTATAAAACAAAACTTGTTTGAAAGTACAGCGCATCGACTTTAGTACGGGCGATATTGCTTATTTCCATAAACATATCTTAATCTCTAGTACTCAAACTGATTTTATCAAAAAAAGTTTGTTTACTACCTATATTTTATAAACATATGTTTCTAATTAACTGGTACTGGGTAATGGTAATGTACGTTAGAAAGCGAAATATCCGATTACCGAATAGTAAACACTTTCGGATAATCGCCTCTGTGGTCTAGCGGTTCACTTGTTGGACTTGCCTTTATGAGGTCCCGGGTTCAAATCCCGGTACTTAATGTCTTCGAGTAGCCGTGGGTGCCCTGGTTTTGCCTCTGCCTATCGCTTCGGGGATATGGGCGTAAAGAAGATACTCTCGGAAAATAACTAAATGTCAAATACCATTTCTTTGCTAAAGGCACAGTTATTCGACAGAATTTAAATCAAAGTATTCTAAGCAGATTTTTACAAGCTCTCTTTTATTACCAAATGGTAACAATTGAGACCAATCTCATGATGATATGGATAAAAACAATCTGTGTTTAAATGCCATTATGAATGTAATTTCTTATTCAGATGTATTTTATATTAAACGGATATTTATAGCCGAACCTTTCGAACCCTTATGTAAATTCAGTAAAACAGAAATATATACAACCTCTAGTATCAATTTACAATGGAGATATGAATTTACGAACGTTACCTCTATTACGTCCTGATTTACGGCACGTATTTCTATATTGTGGCTGAATACGATTTTAACAAACGACCAATATTAATAATCTATCTACAGATAAATATGGACTCACCATAGCTTAGCTGCTAAGATGTTTCTGTTAATTACATACATACATACATATCTTCACGCCAAGTCCCTTACGGGGTAGGGAGAGAGTATCGAGTGCCAGACCTCACGATTCTGACAAACCTGTCTTGCTTCCTTCACATTCATAACACTTTTCATACAAACACGCCGGTTTCGGAGACTCTTGACACCACCCTCGGATAATATCCGATTGATCTGATCGTGAAATGTCAGCCTTGGTCTCCCCGGGTACCTATATCCTGGAACTGGGTACGTACGGGAACCAGCGGAGCATGCCCTTTCTGTTAATTATCTAAAAATAACAGTGGTGGCTTGGCAACTAATGTATATTAACCCTATTTCTTACATTAGTGGAGGAGCCCGCGGTGAAAAATGTGTGATAACTCCAGCGTCATGGAGACCCATTGGACTTTGTCGATTAAAATAATGGAAAACAAAAAGTTCATTTGAGGTTTTTCTTCTTAGCAGTGCTTTAGGCAGTTAGAAGCTAAAAGAACAATAATTAAAGACACTCGGTCATAGGCGAGCTCGTTTTTATGAAGAGTGTATATGCCTAATATGTCTCCAAGGATACAAATATGTCAATCAGTTTGGTGTAATGGATAATGTACATAGATGACTTACTTTTTGAAAGATTCTTCCTGTTTATTCCGGATAATCTCTTAAACTGCGAGGTCGATATTGATGAGATTTTTACTGGCAGGTTGCTGATGTAATAAGGAGTTTCAGATACTTTTATTATAGACAAAATCTGAATTAATTAGACAACTTTTTTTGTTACATTCCATGCGAGCGAAGTCGAACTCAGCTAGTTTATCATATAAATACAAATGTACTTATCTCAGCTCTTGAATATTTTATATTATAAATATATAAATATTACTAGAAAAAAACCACAGTAAATTAGATCTAACCATAGAGTAAGCTAATTATAGGATTGTATAATGGATTCAACGATGCTAACACAAAGAAATGCTTAAATAGATAATAGAATAAATATGATTTAATATGAGTCCGGCACATTTTCTACAATTACGTATTCGTAGTAATGTATTATAATAATGTTTAAATTACTGCGACTTTGCGATGCTTTTTTAGGGTTCCATGCCTCCAAATGATAAAAACGGAACCTTATAGGTGCACTTTGATGTCCGTCCGTCCCTTTGTCGAGAATCAGGAACGATTCAGGAACGCATGGAAATATCAAGCAGAAAGTTAAATCAAACACGCAGGTCTACTCTCCCTTGAAATTGGGAAAAATCAAAATCCAAGCCAAGACAATTAAAAGATTCGTCCGTTTATACCGCAAATTTTCAAAACTCGTAAGAGAATCAAATTCGACAAGACTACTTAAATAAGCAATATGATATGTCGTCGTAAAGCACAGATGAAGAAAAAATAGCATTTTTTTTAGATAGGTACGTCACATAAATAAAATGTCGCGATGGATGAACTGTTACGTAGCTACAGGTTTGTACCGAACCCTCGGTGTGCTAGTTCGACTCGCACTTGACCTGTTTTCGTTGAAATATAGACTTGGTGCATTTATAAAAAATTGTTTGAAGAACTAGCGATTAAGTTGTTACATTTGCGTCGATATGATTTCTGGAAATTCAAACCACAAAGGAAGGAAGGAGGAAGGAAAGGAAGGAGAGAATCACCTTGTTGATCACCGTGAGGCGATGATTTGCTGAATTTGAGAGAGGTCGAGTTTCTTTACATAACGAATTTCGTAAAGGGTGGCCTTCAACTGCCGTTAACGAAAATAATGTGGTTACTGTGAAACGGTTAATTGAAGAAAAGCCTCGGATCACCTATGAGACAATTTGAGGACTATTGGGGATTAGTATGAGCCAAATTCAGAAAATTTTACACGAAGAATTGAAAATTCGAAAACTTTGTTTTCATTGGATCCCTCATGAACTGACAGCGGAGCAGAAGCGGGCTCGCGTGGAATGGTGCTCACAGACGCTACTGAAGTACGACCATGGACATTCTAATGCTGTTTATGACATTGTCCCAGAAGACGTAATGTGAATTTATTGTTTTGAACCCGAAAAAAATCAGCAATCTTGTATTTGCTTAAATATTAAAAAAATTAAAAATATATTATAAAAATTTATAACTAGTGGTCGCCCGTTGGTCGAAATTCGACCATTATAAATTTTAGTATATTGTTGATAAGAACACCATCTTCATTTCTCAAGACCAACTACTTTGTTTCCAAACTTTTTAGATCGCCACTGTGATCTTTTATCATTATCATCAATATATTTGTGTGTGTCAAATGCGGGGTAGTGTAGTTAATGTTTTATTTATTGATTTAACGTACTTTATAAGCATTATTATTTGAAAGCGTTCTGCACTTCTCCTTCACATAAAATATATGTGTGCCAAATTGTATGCTCCTGCGTCCGCGCAGTTTTCGTAAAAAAGGGGTTCCAAGTTTTGGCATCACGTATTAAAATATAGACAGGTATATGTTGAGGAGTTTTTTTTTATTTTACTATACATATTGCTAAAAATACGCAATATACTAAATATACCTGCAGCTAGAGTTATACCTTTGTTTAATAATTACATGTTTTAAATAACTTATCGTACGACAAGTTTCCTAAGCGTAAAAGTAATAACGAACTCCATCCATTATGTCACCACCTGTCCTAAACTTGAGCAGTGGAAGTTCCATAACTTTCAATCTCCAGAAAAAAGCCGACGAAGACCCTTAAAATTGGAGAGCAATCTATCCTTAGCCATATAGTTATTTGCCTCGATTTGTGACTTCGGTTGCGCGACATTAAAATATCACTTTTTATGAGTATTACTAACGGCCCGCCCCGTCTTTGCACGCGTATAAAATGTACATATAAACCATACTTCAAGCACTTTATTTATTAAAAAAACCGTATCAAAATCCGTCACGTAGTTTTAAAGATTTAAGCATACAAAATAACATAGGGACAGAAAAAGTGACTGTTTACTACGTAGTGATAAGGATTACTCGTGCTATATCTACATGTATATCTTCACGCCCAATCCCTTACATAGAGAAAGAGCGTATCGGGTGCCAAGTGTCACGTTTTCTTTATACCTACCAAGTTTCGTCCATATACAAACACGTAGTCTTTGGCATCGTGTAGACTTTCAGTTTATTTTTTATCGGCCTACTGTTTAACTGAAATGAAGCCTCGAATTTTTTTTTATCTTTTATAAGAATTTGCGCGTTCGTTAGATGCCTTAATTTTTTATGTATGTTAGTCAATTTCTTCGTCTGAAACGATTTTGAAAGTAATTTTTGGTACTAGTAGGTCCTATTACTAATGATGAAATCCCCGAATAATTAAAAAAAAAACTCAATTTTTGTGCACATCCTTTAGATAACAAAACCAGCATTAAAATTAAAGTCGGTTTCAAATAGTTTTACTGCATTTAAATTGAAGCAATTCATATAAAAAAGCTTAGGTTTTCAACCCTCCACGAAAAATAGGGGTGTTTTAAGTTTAACGTGTCTGTGTGTATTTGTTTCATCATTTCTTTTGTACGGATGGACCATTTCCGATGCGAATTTTTTTGTTTGATAGCTGACATGATTGACATGGTTTTTAGGCATGTAACTTATTGTTGTAAGTTTTGTTGGGAACTATTGAAAAAGTTTAATTTGAATGTTTTGTAAATTGATTAACAACTTTATAATGAAAGTTTCAAAATTAAGGACTTAGAAGGTCTAAAACATGTACTAGCAAAAACATAGGATCATCAATGACGATTGACCATCCCACTTTTTTGTTTTTTTTTACGAACACACGCGGTTTTTCAAATAATTTATATATGCAGATTTCAAAGCCTTAAGCATAATTGTCAAGTCATGTATCTGACAGTGTCATCGCAACCTCCGTCGCTTAATGGACCGAAAAAGCACCTTAAAAATCACTTCGGGTCTATTTCACTCTTTCTTTTCGCCTGAATATAACTCGTATTAATATAACATTAATACGAGAAGCAAAAACTTTGGAACCCTTTTTATTTATAGTTTATGTCTAAGAGAAGTGCTAAACGCTAATATTTTTTTTATAATATTGCTTATTATATTTGCACTTTGCATTAAATAAAAAAACACACACAAACAAATAAATTGACGATAACGATATACACATACATACATAGTTGGCGCACAAACTATATTAATAAAGTTTGGAAACAAAGTAGTTGGTCTTGATAACCGAAGATGGCGTCCTTATCAAAAATAATTAAGATTTAATAACTTATTATCATAATTTATAATGGTTGAATTTCGACCAATGGGCGAGCACTAGTATGTACAAAAATGTTACACAGCTTTTCATGACAAAAATATTTAAAAAAGGAGTTATGGATAAAATTAGATATTTAAAGAATTATAGTATTTTAGAACTGATATATAGAGACGTAAATTATTTTTTAACCGACTCCTAAAAAAGAAGGAGGTTCTTAATTCGACCATAAGTTTTTTGATGTTTGTTACGTGATTACTCCGTTAATAACCAATTGATTTTGATGGTGCTTTTTTTAGTAATATAGTTCATAATTCCGAGTTTAGCCCATATTAATAATACCGTGATGTGACCAGCGGTTTTTGAGTTACATTAATTGCAAAACATTTTTCAATTATCTTTTATTATCGATGAAATACAATAGCCGAACATTTTTTTTCTTTTCTTTTCTTGTTTTCCTTCGATATATCAGATAATAAAAATCAACTCAATCCTTCGATTCTAGTAATCATGTTGTCACATAATATAATATAATTTAATAAGTAAAGAAATATATGAAAAAGTATATTTCGAAAAGGCACTACCCGCTGAAGCAAAAAATAACAACAAGGGTAGCGTAAAAACCTGTATTGGATTCGTAAAGCCCCTGATATCTCTAAAGTGGAAGTAATCTCGACACAATATATCTGCAAAATACACGTATAATACACGTGTATCCATTTTTATCCGACTTTGAAAAAACGAGAGTACATGTTCGACTTTTGTGTTTTATATTTTTTTTTTTTATTTTTGACAGAAATGATGATTGATATATTATTTGTGCGTCGACTTTTTCGTTATTACCGAACCGACTATATTTTTTTTTATTTCAAAGAGCGTACTTGCGAGGGATGCTACCAAATCTAGATCTTATCTAATCTAGATAGAATCCGAAGGAAATTGAGAAAAATAATCATTTTTTTTATGTATCTAGACGATATAATCATTGTTTAACATGGTTTGCAGTTTTACTGCGATAATATTACAGTCAACAACAAAGTTTAAATGTATTAAAAATTAATTTTAATCATTAAAAAAATACTAGGAGCTACCAACCATTACTAACTGTCACAATGAAATTTTATTTTAAAACATATTGCCCAGAGATTTAATTTATCCTACTTGTAATTTTACAAGGCTGTATGGAAACGGATCGTAAAAAAGTATCCCCATTTCATATCATCCACTGTAGCAGAAAAAAAACACTTTCTCATTTTTTTATTTCTTTATATTAGATATTTTTTAATATATTTGTTAGCCAATTTGTCTTTCTTTTTGCATATTACGGGAAACTTAATAGAGCGATTGACGAAAGTAATGCTTTCAAGCTGTGCATGTACAACAGTGGGTGTAGCACGTAAGATGTTACGTATAATGTACATACTATCAAAAATAAAGAATCGTCAAACATAAAACGTATAAAATAATAGCCGGGTAAAAAATATAAACCGGAAGAAAGCAAGGCTGTACGAGGTTTTTACATTTGCCATTTCAGTGAAAAAATAACAACGAGACATGTTTCCCGCCATTTTTTCTAATTTGGTTTTTGATGAAAGTAAAGATTGATTCATTTAACTATTATCTTGCGGGATCAGTGAGGGAAACAAATAAAATTGTTTAGATTGTTATAAACAATCGTAGTCAAGCCCTAAAAGTAAGATTTCAAGGCAATGCAAAGATTTGGCGGGATCGAAAGCGTGCTATGTTACTTTTATTGAATTTCTTGAAATTATGAAGTTAAATTGGGAAAGTTGTGGCGCCATCGCGAAAGGTGCTGGTCATAGTTTCTTTTGTAAATATTGAACTTCGTGAATATAACGAGTAAAATTAGCTAATTGTATATGTAGCTTTGAATTAAATTTTATCTAATTTAGTTGGACAAGTGAAATATTTATGAAAAAATTATAATATATATATATAATAATATAGTATAATTATATTATCGTGTATTTTGTCGTTGCCGCCAAATCTCACATAATGAGCTTGAATAAGGAGGCCACTTTGCTAAAGACCCTGACATGATATTTTATAACGACTTATGACTATAATAAATGAAAGTTAAGAATTAAATTAAATTTAAAAAGAATTTATTAATGCGGAAGACGGTCCCAGAAAGGGACGAAATAATTTACTTAAAAAAAAGTCAGTTTTGGCATCATCAAAGAAGACAGTCGTAGTTTTTTCGTTATTATTGAACTTCGTGTAAGTTCTAAGTAAAACTAGTTAATTGAGATGGACTCAACTCAGTTAAAGTGCACAAATGAAATATTTATGAAGAGATTAGTGTATCGTGTGATTTCCCATTCCCGCCAAATCTCACTAAATGAGCTTGAGTAACGAGGCCACCGTTTTACTGAAGATCATGGACATGAATTTTTATATAGCGACTTAAGACTTCACTAATACGAAAGACATGGCAGCATGGCCTAAGAGTAGTCTTTGACGGCCCTAGAAAAGGGCAAACTAACTAATTAAAAAAAATAACAAGAACGAGTGTAATCAGTTTGGCGCAACTTTCATATAAAAAAATGAAAAAAATAAGTTTGCTATGTTGTTTTTTCGTCCAAATCATATGACACTAGTTGCCTTATATCTAAATGCCTTTAGACTTACTTTCAAAATTATACGGGTTATACTTTTTCAAGTAAACTTTGTACAAATTCGGGTTTGCTATGTATCTATGGAAGACCCGCCTCATAATACTTAGTATTTATATACTCTTTGAGTGTAATATTAATATTAGCGGTCAATATCGGTGGCATTTTGTATGATTTCGATCAGTTATAGTACACAGGTGAACTACTCATTGAATAATTAGTATATCATTTAGTTACTCGATATCTCCAAATTCCACTCGATGAGATTAAGTAATGATGCTACCGTAGTTATCTATCGGCCAATGTTAATAATATTTTTCTAAAGATGGATTTCAAGATTTTCAAGCAATCTAGATAGCTGCGTATCCGCCGGTCTATCCTTTACCTAACTGCCATAATAATCCTGTCCACAGATATGTTATTGGCAAGCGATAACATAAAAATGGATCAAAATATCAATCTTGGGCAGTGAGTTTTGGATTAGGATTGATTATTAATATTGGCCGTTAGTTTAGTTTCGTAAAGAAACCAGCGCTTGTCCTAAGACCCTGACAACATTATGCTTATTATGACGATTTACGAATATTTTAAATATTTTCAGGCCAATTTCACAAAATCAGTTGATAACTTGATTCAAATTGACTAAACCTAACTAATGGTAGATGCTTATGCCCATGTCAAAAAGTACTAAAAGGGAATTAGGTAAACTTTCGTATTTCATTCTACAAACTCTCTGACATAATTTATGAGGCAGGCTGATACTGAATTTGCCTAAATAAATCAAGCTTATATTATGTTCGTGATTTTAACAGAGTACCTTAAATTAAAACTTTATTTATTTTATTTATTAAATTATACATACATACATATCTTCACGCCAAGTCCCTTACGGAGTAAGCAGAGAGTATTGAGGTCCTGTCAAACCTGTCTAGCTTCCTTCACATTCATTACCCTTTTCATACAAACCCGCCGGGTTCGGAGACTCTTGACACCACCCTCGGATAATATCCGAGTGATCTGATCGTGGAATGTCAATCTTGTTCTACCCGGGTACCTACATCCATCGACACTCGCATTGTAAGTCTATTCATATTCATTAAATTATGATTATTATTATTGCAACTAACATTCTGAAACTCGCCAATTACAAAGGCAAAGAAATTTATCAAATATTATAAATGAAAAGTGTAATGGGAAAGTATCTTCACGCCCATATCCGCAGAATTGTAAGCAGCATATCCAACCCCGAGGCACGTTGTTTTTATCAGAAAATACGCAGTTACTATTTATTTTGATGCCCCACCCGAGGTTCGAACCAGGCACCTCAGGAAGTCAAGTGCAATGCTGGACCGCTAGACCACAGAGGAAAGTAATATGTAGATATTTTGAATGTCTATGTCGAACTTTTGTACATACATACGTACATAATATCTTCACGGCAAGTCTCTTACGGGGTAGGGAACTTTTGTGAAATAATTTATCTACTTTAATATGAGTAAACTATATTACAGCAAACTCAATTCGCTTCAGCAGAATATTTGCTTTGCAGTGAATTTTGGGGAAGGTTCAAATGTTTATTTAGGTAATTGGTTTTATGTTAATTGGTTGAAATTTGACGATATTTGTTCAAAATACGCGAAAAATTCAAATCCGTTGAGGGTTTATTCGAAAAAGCTAAACAAATAAAACAGTTTACAGTGGGGTTCTTCTTCTTTTATAGTTTTACAAAAAAGTTTTTTCAAAAGATAGTTTACAATATTATGTACTCATTCTAAATTGAAGAAAATTGAGACTTATAATGAAGCTGAGAAAATATTTCAACGGTGACAGTATTAACCTTTATTAAATCAAATTCATTAGTTACCTATAGCATTTTATTCACAATACCATATCTCGGTACACTAACCATTTCCTTAAATATCAAAGAAGTTGTCACAAAATAAAAAAAAATACGGAGTAATCACTAAACCCTGCACCTTGCGCATTCCAACTCTACCGAGACATGATGCCTAGAAGTACGAAGATTTTGTTTTTTTGAAGCTATACTTATTTAGGCGTGTCATGAAAAAATTGTAAGAGTTAAATTTTTGAGATCCGTCATACAAAATGAATTTGCAGCGGAGAGCGAAGATGCGAAGAAGAAAAAGAAGTTTTCCCCTTTATAGCATCTCGTTTCAATAACTTCGTAAGGAATATAAAAAATGTAGCGTACCTGTGAATCCTGTTTGATTTTTATAAAAAGTGACGTGACACACGTGACGTCACTTTTGATAAGATTTTACGTATATTTTCGACCATGCCCATTTTCAATATACATGCTTGCTTAAAACATCAGAAGCTTACTGATTCTAAATGCAGGTTGAAATAATGTGACTGAGGAACATTGAGGATTTAAATATCTAATCAAATGTAAGTAACTTAAATTACTAAAAGGCATACATTATTATTTTAAATTTTCATCAAAGATTTCTAGAACGAACCTTATTAATAGTCTAAGATCCGAAGTTAAGTCGACCTACACCGAGCTGATAATAGAATAAAACCGATTTTGTAGCAAATTTAGCATATCAGAAAATATATTAAAAACTAACTTCCGCCCGCGACTCCGACCGCGCGGATGTCGGTTTTCGCTAGATAATACTGAAAAATAAAGATTTTTTTCTACGTATTTTTCCAGGACAGATCTGCAGAAAAATATCTCTTTATATGCCCAGGATGATAAGGTATAATTATACCAAGTTTCATCGAAATCAAACCGTTAGTTTTCACGTGATGCCTGAACATACAGACAGACAGACAATTTTGTTTAATCACATACTTGGGTTTGGTTTCGATCCAGTAACACCCCCTATTTATTTTTCAATATTTTTAACGTACAGAATTGACACTTCTACAGACTTATTATTATTACGTACAGATGGGTTGCCTAAAAAATCCTTTATTTTTTATTTTTTAAATGTTTTTATTTATTAATTATGTAGTGGAATATTTAGATTTTATCCCAAGTTTAAGTAGGTATAAGGCGAAGTTGCAGAAGTTGGGTTGCCTGTTATTTATCTGGATTGCCAGGTATAAACAGATAATTGTCGATGCTAGTTACTTTCACGGGATCGGACAGTAGAAAAAAAAGTATCAACATCATATATGTAGTTTTATTACAACTTTAATTACAATTTATGCTGATATAGAGGGTTACCTGAAAAAAATTGGAAACATGAAAAACATTTTAAAATTAAAAATATTCGGTCCAGGATTTTTTTAGGCAACCTACTTTTAATACGATCGCTAATAAACTTATTTGAATATAAATTATGTTTTATTCAATTATCAGCTCGGTGTAAGTCGACGTAGGTTCGGATCTTCTACTATCATGACTAACAACTTACAACGGAAAGTGATGTAGGGGTCAAGGCTAGTGACGTACTAAGCTAAAAGTAGCCTGATCATTCTAGCTTCATGACGCGGACGACTTTGAATTCGTAGCAAAGTGAATAACTAAAGTGATTCAAACCTTTTGATTCTTGTACTTGGTATTCGTTAGCGACAGATCGAAAGCTCAGTTTCGGTTTGAGTAGTTTGATTTTTGTAAATGATTACATGTTAATATAATAAAATTGTTTGATTTTTATTTACTTTACTTTACTACTTTTTGTAAATGATTACATTAGTTGTTGTGGTGACTATGAAATATTAAAATAGTTTTATTACGATATTAGAAGGCAAAGAAGCAAACAGAATTTACATAATTTGTTTGATGGTAAGACATTGACGCCGCCTAGCAAAGGTGGTAATGGTGTGTTGCCATCCTGCGGCCGGAATGTTAGGCCACTCGCAATAGTAAATGTACTGGGTACCCTACAAACTGGAACACGTCAATGGTAAGCATTGATTTTATAGCTGTAGGAATATACAAGGCGGTGGTACTAATCCGGGCGAGTCGCTGCGAAACTCTACTACCTAATCAGATGTCACGGTGTTAGTGACGGTAAGCCTAGGCTCACCTTTAAGCGAGTTTTCGCCTTTAGTGAGTCGCTAGTACCGATTGGAAGAGTTACAAGTGCGTTGCTGCCGGGGTGTTAGGCCTATATCAACTACCCTATTTACTGAACTCTATTCGTGATCTAACCGAGGTGGTAGGTGGGAACATTACGTAGGGTTGTTACAGCACGTGACAATTCAGAATATTTCGCAAATTCTGACTTTATTATTTCAGTACATCCTACTAAGTGTGGTAGAGTTTCGCAGCGACACGCCCGGATTGGTAACGTCGCCTTACCTATTCCTGCCACCATAACGTCCAATGCTTGCCGTTGACGTGTTCCGGTTTGGAGGGTAAGGTAGCCAGTAAACTTACTTTTGCTCAAGGCCTAACATCACAGCCTCAGGTTGGCAATGCACCATTACCACCTTTGGTGTCTCTAGGCGGCGTGGATTTCTTACCATCAGGAAATCCGTCTGCTTGTTTGCCTTCCATTATTATAAAAAAAATCGTGGTCTGGTCGTGATGGTGGGCGGTAGAAACGCTAGTTAGGCTTTTCACATTCTGTGTCACTTGGAAGACTTCTTGCCACAAAAGTTACATGAGTTTCGCATAATAAAAGCTTATTCTACATCTGTCATGGATTTCCGCCAAGTAACGCTTGATTTATTAAATTTAACTTATGGCCACTGAACTACAGAGGCGGGAATTATCTAGTACTTGAAATCACACAGATAAAAGCAGCGAAGCGAAGAACAGCAATTCATTCATGCCGGAAATCCAATTTGCTTTCAATCTTTTTTAATACGAAGCTTAGTTTAATAGACCTCAAAATCTTTTTATAGAATCGAAGTAAAGAAGTCATACTCGCATTCAATCTGTCTTCTAAATCAGGACAAGAATCGTGAGGTTTTTATGAGAAGTATTTTGGAGTAGGCAGAGAGTATCGAGTGCCAAGTATAAGAATTTCTATAGAAGTGCCTAGCTTCCTTTAAGTTACTCTTTTTATAAAAATCCACCGGTTTCAACACCTTCGAATAGTAGTCCAGTGTTTTGGTCATGAATTTTTAACCTAGGTTCCTCTACCAATAAGTTCAAATTAATATTATAAGTTGGTGATTGTGACTCGTGGCGCTCTTTGGGGCCTCCTGCTGATGATGGTGATGATGGAAAAGTCTGTTGATTGTTTGTTTCCTAATAGAATTTATAAATAAGCTGATGAGATGTCAGTAGGTTTTAAATTGTATACATACTATCTGTTCCGTTGAACTGCATTTCTTCCGTTCAGTTGGATATGAAAAATTAAAATGTTGTTATTCCTAGTAAAGTACAAAAAGTAGGTACCATATACATGTCTCCAGATTCTAATCTACCTTCCAGTCAATTTTCAGCCAAATCGGTTTAGCCGTTCTTGAGTTATAAATAGTGTAACATAACTTTCTTTTATATATATACTAGTCGACCCGGCGAACTTGATATCGCTTAGCATTAACAGCTACTAACAGTTTGTATGGATTAAAACATTATTTTTTCTATTTTTCCATCAAACTTTCCCGGTTTTCTTCATTATAAGAAACTTCTCCTGAAAATAACTACCACAACAAAATAGGAATTAGCAAAATTGGTCCTTCCATTCAGTCGTGATGCTATGACCACGCAAAATGAGGTTTTATATATATTATATTATAGATATTATAGATATTATTATATTAATACGTGAAGCCAAATCTTTGAACCCCTTTTTACGGAAATTTGAAAGGAGCATAAAATTTGGCATACTTATAGTTTATGTGTAGGAGAAGTGCAGAACGCTAATATTTTTCAATAACAATGCTTACAAAATACATTAAATCAATAAATAAAACATTACCCACACCACCATGCATTTGACACACACAAACAAATATATTGATGTTGACGATAAAATATCACAGATGGCGCACTAACTATTCAGGAAACAAAGTAGTTGGTCTTGTGAAATGAAGATGGCATTCTTATCAACAAGATTTTAAAATTTACTATTCGAGGTCGAAAAAGGTCGAATTTCTACCAATGGGCGACCACTATTATATGTAGATATACGATTTATAATATATTCTAAAATGCCAAGTTACCCTTAGGAAATGATTTTTACTTATGTCACAAGTAACTACATTTGTTTAATCATTTTAAATTTTTAAAAAACTGGCTTCAATTTCAATAAGTACATTAATTAAATTATGTACTTTCCTCGGTTTCCCTGGGATTCATCATCAGATCTGTACTTGTTGGCACTGAACCAATTCAAAAGTGCACTCTTGCAAAAAAGGAGGTTTGAAATCGATTTAGAAATGACAGTGAAATCAATTGACACACTTACATAAAAAACTAGGGTTCAAATATGTAACCTCCTTCTTTTTCTATTATCAGTTAAAATATGAATGAAATTATGTGCTGAAAATCTATTACTTTATTTTTATTTTATGGTATTGGAAGGCAAACAAGCAGGCGGATATCCTGATGGTAAGAAATTCGCGCCGCCTAGAGACACCTTTAGATAATCCTAGATGCCTTTGTTATTTCTGCCTACAAATTTGTTAATTCGGGTGTGAATATACCTAAAACCTCTTAAATGTTAGTATGCGTTTCATATACTCCAATTAAGAAATATAATTATCTTAACGACTATTATAGAAAGTCGGTGGGTTGCCAGTTAAGGATAATAACTTTCCTGAAATTATAAAGATTTAATTTGCCATTGTTAACCTTTCCTAATTTTGCCTCGTAATTTGGCGCGTAGTTTAATAAAATCGTAATATACTCAATTAAATTAAGACTGAAACGACGCCGTGATTTATTTTAGTAAAAGTATTTAATTTGCAATAAAGTATCTTCACGCGTATAGCCCCGAAGAGGAAGGCAGAGGTACAAACAGGGCACCCACGACTAGTTGAAGACACTATGTCCCACTATGTGATAGGTGGCAAGTCTATCGCCACCGAGCAACATTTTTTAGGAGAAAATTGTAAAAACCACATTTTGTTTGTCACTCGACCTGAGATTCGAACCCTTGACCTCATGAAGTCCAACACCTGGACCGCTAGACCATAGTGGCGATTGAAATATTGTATATTATTAATGAGGCAATGAAAATATTTTTTAATTACCGTTTTTAATTTTTTTGCTATTTAGTACAACCAAGCAAATTCCAAAATGTGTAATAATAGAAACTAGTGGTCACCCACTGGTCGAAAATTTTCCCATAAATTTTAATATCTTGTTGATAAGAACGCCATCTTCATTTCTCTTCACCAACTACTTTGTTTCCAAACTTTTTAGTGTGCCATCTGTGATTTTTTTAACGTTATCATGAATATATTTGTTTGTGTGTGTCAAATGTATGGTAGTGCGGGTAAAGTTTTATTTATTGATTTAATATACTTTATAAGCATATATATTATTATTAAAAAACATTAGTGTTTTGCACTTCTCCAACACATAAACTATAAGTGTGCAAAATTTTATGCTCCTGCGTCGGCGCAATTTATATATAGATACTGATTCCTTTATTTTACATAGGCCATACATGGGACACTCGTGAAGAGTCTATATAATACTAATATCCGTCACCGGATAAGAACGCGGTCACACACTGAGAAGTTCAGACGAAATAAATATTGAGCTATAGCTTTGTATATACTCAAGTGTTTAATATATTAGTGATTTAATTGTATTGGACAACATTTCGCATATCGTGGAACAATCTACTACTAATACTATAAAATACTAAAATTAAATATTATCAAATTACTTACTTATTTTTTTATGAAAAATGAAATTTATTTATTTGCTAAATATGTGTGGTAGAAGCTGTTACAAAAGATATTTGTTAATACCAACATATTCTACCACTTTGTTGTAGAGTGGTGTAAATATTTTTAAAACTTTACAATTTCTTTATTTAGATTTATAAGATATGTTTTAATATTAAATAAATATCTCTTGACAAATCACACAATTTGAATCTAACCCCAAAGTAAGCAAATTATATGCTTGTGTTATGGGTATTAGTCAACGATATACTAATACATAGAAATACTTAAATATATACCAGAAAAATGTAATAAACACCCAAACCCGGAAATGCACATATCTAAATGTTCATCACACAAATGCCTGCCCCCGTCGGGAATCGAACCCGAGCCTCGCGGTTGGTTGATGTAGTTAGGCGTGTACGCTAACCACTCGAGGCNNCTTTAACCCTAACTACCATAAGCTACCACCGTTTCAAAACCTAGCCAGTCAGAAGAAGAAACGACGAAATTTGTAAAGTAGTTAGAACCACGTCGATCGCGTGCATGATGTTGAGCTTTCTAACTAAAAAAACAGCCCATCTTATAGAACCCTTCTTTCTCCAACGGGAGCTGAAAACAAGAGTTTGAAAAGAGTATTATAGCTTCACTTGATATGATTCCCTAGACACGTATCTATATATCCGGATTGCCTCCTCCAAGATACACAACACCTTCCCTGTCGATACGTCAGGAAGACCTCTTTTCCTCCCGATACCCAACGCTAAGCAACTATACTCTATTTTTTAACAAACAAGTACCAAAAAAATGTGCTGCATTCTTATTGGTCCACATAATCAACATAAAGTTAATTTCAATCAATCAGAACGCCGTTACAATTTGAAAATGAGAACAAAGGCAAAGTGCCAATCGCTACAAACGCTACATCTCACTCTGTCCTAAGCGAGGGATTTACTCAGTACTCGTTTGTTAAATAAATATACTATAGTCGCCAACATAACTCTCCTCTAATCAGAAAATAGCTAGGATTTGGACTTTCAACAGCCAATATTGATGACCGAATAATCTGACACTCTGATGAAGATGTAAAAACTAAATTCAGCTATTTCGAAAAGCACTAGATTCTTTTAATGTTTTATAAGCTAACTAGTGACCTGCCCCGGCTTTGCACGGGTATAGAAAATACATATAAACCTTCCTCTTCAATCACTTTATCTGTTAAAAAACCGCATCAAAATCCGTTGCGTAGTTTTAAAGATTTAAGCATACAAAGGGACATACACAGGGAGCGACTTTATACTATGTAGTGATAACTGACACGCAGTAGCAAAAGAATACTTTGTCATGTCTATTCGAATTTACACCAAAAACTTTTTACTTTTCCCAATTTCTATATCCTCTTACAGGAAATCCGTTTACTTGTTCATGTGATGTGAAATATCCTGTTTACAGAGCTGTATTTACAGTAGCGTTACTTACAGTAACGTTACAGTATTTACTAAAACTGACAGAAAACTAAAATTAGATCTTAGAACATAGGCTAAATATTTTAACCGAGTTCCAAACATTGACGATGTTATATGTTCGTCTTCTATATCTTAATGTATTTTAATAGATTACTCCGTTTTTTGTAAACTGATTTATTACCACCAAATCTGGATCTGATGTAGTTTTCCCGGGGAATGCAAGAAAAATATTTAATTTTTATATACTTAGATGACATATTTAGTCATCTAAGTATATTAGTATTAAGTATATCAATCATCAAGTCATCTAAGTATATCAGTAATTCAAAGTCGGTTTTTTTGTACTTATGCTGCGTCAAATTTATCGTAACATTTTTTGTTAATTTTAAATTTGATTTAAATTTGAGCTGCAGTTGCCTCTGTGGTCTAGCGGCTTAGTTGTTGGAATGCATGAGGTGCCGGGTTCGAGTCCCGGGTCGGGCAACAATAAGAAAGTTTGCACAGTTGTAGATCACATCATCGCATCAAGGTGATGGACATGATACTTTAAACTCTGACGCGATATTCGAAGGTGGAAATTAGCGGCTGGAATAAAACCAAACAACTCATCAGAGCATTCCCCATGATAGACTAAAAAAACTATCAAAATCTGTTGGCTATTGACGGAGTAATCGTGTAAAAAACAAAAAAGGATATAATCGAATAGAACCTCCTCCTTTTTCGAGTCGTTTTTAAAAATACTCATAAAAATATGTAAATACGTTTACAAATAAAAATAATCACGTAACAAACAAAAAAAGATACAATCGAATAGAACCTCCTCCTTTTTAGTCGTTTAAAAATATATATATAAATACTAATTAAAAATACTTCTGTTATAAAACAAAAAAGATACAATCGAATATTATTTTTGAGTCCTTTAAAAAAATATAAATACGTTTACAAACAAAAAATATTCATGTAACAAACAAAAAAAGATACAATCGAATAGAACCTCCTCCTTTTTTGGAGTCGTCTGAAAATTCAGATCACAAAGAACCCGTTGTTTTAACATTTCACCTCAGATTCAGATATCATCAACGGGTTCCATCATGTTTAGGCCCACATTTGCTTTTTCGCTTAACGAACAAATCTAGGTCAAGGGTCAAAGCCACTATCTACACGAAAAAAGAACGTTTCGTGTCTAATTTTACCTTTATAGCGACAATAATTTCCTTTCCTACAGTTGGCTATTTTTGTACATACTGATACAAAACATTTGTTTCTTGTATTTTTTATCTTTAACCGGCTAATGGTATTGTTATTAGCGGACCCTAAAAAAGGAGGAAGTTTTCAATTCGAATTTTTTTTTTGCGCGATTACTTGGCCAGTAACAAACGACTTTGATGCTTCTTTTTCAGAAAGATAGGTTATGACTCTGAGATGTTGTCATATTTATTTTATCGTGAATCTAGTAGTAATTTTTGTAACTTAATAATGCAAATATTTGTATTTGGTATAAATCAAAAACAACTGAAATTGCAACTATATGCTTACATTTCTTGGCAAATTAATAAAAAACCTGTTTACAATTATGATATCGGTTAAATCTATTAACTAACATAAACTACGGCTCTTTGTGAATACGTTAATGTATTTAACTCCATTTCATAAAAACTGTGGCTTAGGTCCATTGGCCTCCAAGGCGACGATATACAAACAAAAATATTGATAACGATAAAAGATCACAGGTGGCGCACAAACTATGTTCATAATGTTTGGAAACAAAGTAACTGGTCTTGATATATGGAGATGGCGTTCTAATCATAAAGATAATTTAGGTGTGTGTCAAATTAATGGTAGCATGGGTAATGATTTATTTATTAATTTAATGTACTTTACAAGCATTATTATTGAAAAATATTAGCGTTCTGCACTTTTCCTACACATAAACTGTAAGTGTGCCAAATTTTATGCTCCAACGTCCGCGCAATTTTCGTAAAAAGGGGTCCAAAATTTTGGCATCACTTATTAATATATAGATATAGATTTCAAAAAGTTTTAAAAAAGTGTTTTCGAAAAACTAATACACAATAGATGAATTTTTACATAACGAAAATTATTCTCTTGAGTAAATTTCTAAGTAAAAAAATGGTAGTCTATTGAAAAACATCTTATTGTTATAATTTTATTTTTGACATTATTTAAATTATTCGTTATAAATATATCTTACTTCAATTTTTATTTCTTTAATTATTAAATAAGTATTATACTAATATAACCAATTTTAAGATCAAATAATGCATGCAGCTAATATATTTCTTGATAATATGCAACATTTAAAAAAGTAATTTACATCATAATAACCATTCATAATATACACGTAATGGCGAGGCATTGTACTTTATAATAGTAAATTACCACCTAATGTACCACATTTTATGAATAAACGTAATTGTATTTTGTATTTTTCTACATAATGGTAGATAATTATTTAATTTTGTAGTGAATGTTATTTTTGTTATCCAGGTATTCATCGCGGCCGCACATTCACTACAAGATAGTGGAAAAATGTTAGAAATAGACACGGAAAAGCTATTTTCCAACATCCCTGATTTGCTCAACGCTAGTCTCATCTTTTGGAATATTACTTTCTTACCTATGGTTATAGATGCGGTGGAAAATATTAGACCGTAAGTATTATTTTTTAAATATTCTAATCAAGCTTTTTAGATTGCCTCTGTGGTCTAGCGGTCAAGGTGTTGCATTTGACTTCATGAGGTCTCGGGTTCGAATCCCGGGTAACGAAAAGAAAATGTGATTTTTCAAGTTTACTAATAAAGAAATGTTGCTCGGGATTGGTTATATGCCCGGTTGGCGATAGGATTGCCACCTATCACATTGTGGGACTTAGTGTCTTCGGCTAGTCGTGGGTGCCCTGGTTGCGCCTCTGCCTACATTTATTACCTGCCTACCTATATTTCAGATGTTATAATTTATCAAAGTGTTAAGACATACATGTGGCCTACAGACACCATAAATTTCGCATATGCGTCATAATCTTGTGGCTGAGGTGTTAGGCAAATTGTTCAAGTCTACCCTCTTTACTGGAACATGACGTGCAGGAATATGTAAGAAGGTGGGATCGCTACATGACATTCGAAAACCAACGATCCTGTTGGAAGTGACCCATTTGTCTTTTGCTCGTCTTTTACGAGCTGCTTGGTGTGAAGGCAGATGGTCTTTTCTACACAGACCCGGATTAAAATGGAGAAAAATGATTGAGACATCACAATAATACATAAACTACAATTTATAAAGATTTTGTGTTATTTTCAACGTATAGCCGTGGGTGGAAGCTAGTATCTAGGTAGTAGTAGTAGTAGCTACAGTCGTGGTCAACTAATTAGGGACACTCTTTGGTTAAACCGAATTGTGAATTTATTTTTTATTTTCCAACGAGTCTAAACCATACTCCATATCTCTTACATGTAAATATAATTAGTCATTTATGTGTCCGATTATACAAATAATAACAACTTCTTAAACATTAAACCTCTTTATAGTCTACTCTTTACAGCTATTTGTTCAAATAATGCTGGCTGGCCATTTAATTAGGGACACTGAGATATTGCGTTCTATTTTCAAAATTTGAATCTCAATACTTTTTTACTTTTTCTCTTATTGTTTCGTGGTAGTTTTGGCGGCAATCCCGGTATTTATTTTAAATTTTACTTAAAATAAATATACAATATATTATATACAAATAATAGTTACTAAGAAATCGATAGGGCTTCATATATTTTGTATATACATAACCGGTTATTGTTCTTCACTATCTTGCATGTCCCTAATTAGTTGACCACGACTGCATATACAATTGTGCTACCTAACGATATAATATTGTGTCATAGACAAAAATCATATTTTTTAGTTTCAATTGACCGGCTCCTTTGTCGAGTTGCTAGCGTACACGCCTAACTACACTGGCCAACCGCGAGGCTCGGGTTCGATTCCCGACGGGGGGACGCATTTTTGTGATAAACATTTAGATGTCGGCGTTTCCCTGTCTGAGTGTTTATTAAATTTATTCTGGTATCTACTAGTAGTAAGTATTTGATTAACTCCCATAACACAAGCATATTATTAATTGATCTCTTTGGGGTTAGATTCAATTAGTGTAACTTATCCAGGGATATTAATTTACATCTATTTATTTAGCTTCAACACTGACTTGATGGCGACCGGATTTTGCCGATTCAGAGAAATATTCCAACCGTACGAGAAATTTGTTCACGACCAAGGCAACATAACGGAATATCTACGGAGCGTTTCCACAGACCCGGAGTTCTCCATGTATTTGGCATGGTGTCATAAGCATCCATCTTGTAACAGGTATTGGCAGTATTATAATTATAATTATATTTATCGCCCCTGTGGTCTAGCGGTCCGGCGTAAGGTCTTGACTTCTAAAGGCCCTGGGTTCAATTCCCGGGCCAGAAAACTAAAAAACTACAAAATGTGTATTTTCGATTTTCTAATAGAAATAGTAATCCTCGGGATTGGACATGATCCTGGTTGGCGATAATCTTGCCACCTTTCACATTGTGGGACTTAGTGTGGGGTGCCCTGGTTGTGCCTTTGCCTTCTTCGGGGATATGGGCGTGAAGATTTGTTTTATGATATTGGAAGGCAAATAAGCAGATGGATTTCTTGATGGTAAGAAATTCACGCCACCTAGAGACACCAAGACAAAAAGTGCGTTGACAACATGAAGCCGGGAAATTAGGCCTCGATCTAATTTTACCAGCTACCTTATCCTCCTTATCCTCCGAACCGGGACACGGCAACGGCAAGCGCTGATGTTACGGTGGAAGGAATAGGTAAGGCGGTGGTACCAATCCGGGCGAATCGTTGCGAAACTCTACCACCTAGTCAGATGTCACGGTACTAGTTACGGTAAGCTCGTCCTTCACGAGCTGCCTGGCAGAAAGCAGATGGTCTATTCTGCAAGGGAGCCCAAACCAAAACGGGGATTTTTTTTTTGTAAAAAGATACTTTTTGTAAAAAATAATTAAATGTACCACGAAAACTTGTTACACGTGCTCAAATATTTTAAAAAGTGTATGACGTAAATAATAAATTGTCCGTTTTTTATATCTATTTATTTCAAACCAAAATTTCGTCGCTTATAGTCCTTTGGGATTTGATTTTTGATAAAGAAATATCCTATGACGTCGGATTTTCAACTATTTGTATATCTAATTCCATCAAAATCGGTACGGCAAGTTAGCCGTAAAACCGTAACAGACAGACAGATTTTCGCATTTATAGTGTCAATATGAATATTAATATTTATATCGCTTACTTATTCTTGCTAACTTTTTAAAATTTGATTTTTTTACCCAGGCTCCGACTATCTGACTTCATTGTGAAACCTTTGCAGAGGCTAACAAAATATAGCTTGATTTTACGAAGACTTATATTAAGTACGGACACTGAACCAGAGCGGACTACACTTATGGCCATGGTAAGAGTGATAATTATCTACATCAGTGTCCTTACCGTGAGTTTTATGTTCGTCAAGTTTACTATACTCGCAAGCGTCCCCATAAACTATTTATTTGAAATCTTTGAATAGCGCCTCTACCGGTAACTAAGAGAATATACTCGTACATTTTAGAAGAAAAGCGCTATCGATTTCGATACGTCAATTACCGAACCTAATCTATAGAAACTCATGGTTAAGGCTCAGCGCTCCAGAAATTGGGGTTAGTTCCTTGAACAATGAACATATTGCAAATAACCACACAGTTTTTCTAAAACATCGTAGTGTTAGTTACTCTATTTATAACTCAAGAACGGCTGAACCGTTTTAGTAGAAAATTTATTAGGAACTAGCTAACCGTTTGATTGCGAGGACACTAAGCAAAACAAGATTTTATTTTTTTCCATACAAACAGAACGGGTAGAACCAAGTTCACTGAAAATTATATAATTATCATACAATGTAGCTTCTCCGGTGAACTAGAATATACATATATATCCCTATATCCTCTTTAAAATTGGGGAAGAACTCGCTGTCCCTGTTCACACGTGACTTTGACCACTATAATATCTTACTTTTATCAATTGTCATAGAAAAGTTTAAAAAAGCCATAACGTGTTTGAATTAATACAACTCAACGACGATATTGATTTAATATATTTTTTGGATATGGCTCAGCCCTGAATAGCAGAATAGCTATTAAGTTATAAAAAATTAAGTTTAAAATATTAAATGGCCCGAAGTTTACAATTTCGTACTATCTGAACCTAAGGGCTCATCAAGGCCATGAGTTTACGGCTTATAAAGTTACTATATTCACTACCGTCTCTGTAAACTATTTGTATGAAAACTTTGAGCAGCGCCTCTATCTATAACTAAGGGAAACACATGTTTAGACCAAAAGTGTCATAGATTTCGACACGTAACTTACCGAACATAATTTTTACCATCTTATGGTAAAGGCTCTGCATAGATATACTAGTGGTTTCTTAAGGTAATTTTAATTCACAGGAAAGATTTGCTAAGAACTACGTAATGGACCTGAACCGCTCTATCAGACAACGAGAAGAGCTCAAACGATTAGACGAACTAGCGAACTCCATTGAACCTTATGAAGTTGTAAGTATACCCAATTTTTGTAAAGCCACTCTACGGACAACCATTGCCATTTCCATTGCTAGATATAGGCCTTCTCGTGGCCTTCTTAGATTACTTAGACTTAGATACTAACACCCATCAGGTCCCTGCTACTTTAACAAGATTGTCGCGTTATAATAATAATAATATAAATCACTTTGTTTGGCGATAAGACCGCCTTTTGTGTTCTATAAACTATAATAATATGATCTTGTTAATTCCTTAATTTTACCATTTTGTAATAAGTTTAATTGTGCACAATAAAGAGTTCATTCATTCATTCATTAATTCATTCCATTTCAAATTTGCTAACAAAAATAATGTTGTCCGGAATATTTTGCCGCCTATAACATTGTTAAAGTTAGTGTCTTTGGCTAGTCATGGGTGCCGTGATTCTGTCAGTGCCTACCCCTTTGGGATAAGATGAAGACAAGAAACGTCACATTGTCTGACTGAGTTCCTTCGGTTGATTGTAAACCTTCGGCTGATTGTAAATATTCTGGGATACGGGCGAAGACGGGGAACGGGTTCACTTCTTGTCAACTGAAAAAGTACTGGAATATTTTTTTATTATCTGGTAGCATTCTACGTAATGTACATTCTGACATACCTCGGTTGATATTCCACCAGCATCCAGCTACTACTATCCGATGGTAGACACTAGTCGAGGGTGGTATCATAAGAGTCGTTGAAACCCGCGTGTCTGTATGACAGGAGTTAATGAATATGAAGGAAGCTAGGACAGCCTGCCTGGATGTAAGGAGGCTCGGCCAGAGGGGGGTAGCTGCTCCACCTCTTAACGAGCTCTCCCATAGTACTGCAACTCTTGAACGAATGATCGAAAACCGTTAAACAATCTTTCGTTGTTAAGCGCGGATAAGAAATTTATTCAAAAAAAGTAGTGAAATGGAAAAAAGAAAAGTTTAAAAAAAAAAGAACCATGCGTATATTTTTAAAATAAAAACTAATTTTGGCTATTATGTTTTTATTTATATTATTATTTCACCTGTACTTACGTGAGATACTCATATGATAAAAATCATGATTAAACAATATAGTCAAGTATTTTCTTTGTCTGCCCCCCCCCCTCAGGAGGTGGAACAGAATACTTAACACTTTCATCCTTCCCCAAGATTTGGCATATTTGTTTTAAGATTTAGTTGCATATTATTTGGCACAACATAATGCTATCAATATTTAGCTGTCAAACTTGTTAGATTAAATTAATTGCACTATACTAAAGTTTGTAACTGTCAAAGTGTAAAGTGTCAACATAAACTAATTAATTATATTCAAACCAATTTGTTATTTAATCACAAAATTAAATAATCACAATCTTAATGGGAGAGCTTAATAACTTTAATACCCATAGCCATGGGACAGTTGACAATAAATACAAGAAATTAATAAATACTAGCTGACACGGAAGACGTTGTTCTGCAATATTTTTAAAGTGATTTAAGAAAAAAAACCGACGGGTTTGCACTCCGGGAGTGCCGGTAGCAGTGAAAACTGAAATATTAACGTTGTGCATTTTTGATGTTTTGGAATGGTTAGGGAATAATTTTGCGCGAATTGCTTTAATTATCAGTATGAAAGTACTATCATTTATGTGGTGGAATACAATATTCATTTATTGTGCTATCGTATACAAACATGGCAACACAAACATTCGCGGAAGAGCCTTGCGCCGTCTTTCGAATTTTTGGTAGGTCACGTGTCCTCACGCGAGCTTAAAAGTTTTTCCCCATTCCAAAATAACAGTTTTTAATTCCTAATTGGGGTGAGTCACCCTTATCACTTAAGAGTACGAAAAACAGAAGTCGGCCGATTTTCAGAACTACTGAATACGCTCGCAAAATTTCATGAGAATTGGTTAAGCCGTTTCGGAGGAGTACGGGTACGAACATTGTGACACGAGAATTTCATAAACAAGATGCCACACGAGGACAATTTAAAACTTAGTTTTCAGAATAACCTTAAGGAAAACATAGTGTTTATTGTGCCGTCCCATTTTTTTTAAAAAAAATACATGTTTAAAAAAACATGATCATGTTTATAATAACACAAAAAAGTTTAAATTTTCTATAGCCTCTGATAAAACCTACATAGAGAGAGAGAATATTTCTATTATCATTATTCAATTATATTATGATAAACAAGACCACGTTATCCGAGAGCTTTTCTAATAAAATTAAAATCAGTGAATAAAACAGTCATAAATCATATGAGTTTTATTGCACAGAATTATGAGTTGCGACGGCAATGAACAAAACAGCATTATGTCTGAATAAAATTAATGGGACTGGATATCTGCATATTAAAAAGAGCTGAGTCTGTACGAGAAGATTCTAGAATAATTTAAACGCAACTACAAATACCAGCTCCCTATTTCATAAGCACTTGGTATAAACGTATACGTTAAGTATAGTCTATATATTAATACGTGATGTCCAAACTTTGGACCCCTTTTTACGAAAAGTGCGCCGACGCAGGAGCATAAAATTTAGCACACTTATAGTTTTCTTATTTTCCTATTACACATTCATTGTTCAAAGATAAGCAATAAGTTCCATATTGAATCTTAAATCAAGAGATTCCGTTCGTGAACCATTTAAAATACTTAATATATTAGCTTTACCATATTTATACATTTACCAGAATATTATTTATGTAAAGAACAATCTATTTAATATTACGTGATGCCAAAACTTAGGATCCATTTTTATGAAAATTGTGCGGACGCAGTAGCATAAAATTTGGCATATTTATGGTTTATGTGTAGGAGAAGTGCAGTACGCTAATATTTTTCAATAACAATGCTTATAGAGTACATTAAATCAATAAATAAAACATTACCCACACTACCATGCATTTGACACACACAAACAAATATATTAATGATAACGATAAAATTAGATAAAAGTAGACCGTAACAAAGTACATGATCTTGAGAAATGAAGGTGACGTTTTTATCAACAAGATATTAAAAGTTGTTATGGTCGACCACTAGTATATACAATCACGCGTCATGACATATCTTTTGGATCAAAATCCATTTGTTATTGGCCCATCCATCCCGAAACAAACATATAAAAACCGGCCAATTGCGAGTCGGGCTCGCACACGAAGTGTTCCGTATCTGTCTATTAAAAATTACGTTTGTTGTAAATAAAGTCCCGTTAATGTTTATTGTTATTTAATTATTTATTTCAAAATGTAATATAAAAGTAAATATTCTGTGAAAATTTGAAGCGTCTACACGTTACCGTTTTTTAATATTGAGCAAAAAAACACGAAAAAACACGTTTTTTGTCTGGGGACCACTTCTTAATATTTTTTTAATTTTTAGTGCTTGTTACTATAACCGCAACAGAAAAACATCTTTTGTGAAAATTTCAGCTTTCTAGCTATCACGGTTTATGAGATACAGCCGGGAGACACACAGACATACAGCGAAGGCATAGTAATAGGGTCTAACTATATTCTTCTTCTATAGGAAATGATATTCTTCTCATTTTTGGATTCGGTTAAAATATACCGCCTTACCACACAAAAATAGGTCCTTGTTTAACTAAACACTGACTGAAATTAACATCCAACCAATAACATGCCACACGTATATGATACGTGGATACTGGGAACATGTTTTTGGTGGTCTAATTTTAAACAGTGTTTAATTAAACACGTGTTCAAAGAGTGTTTAAGTTTTTGTAGCAACAAGGATACATTGAAAAAAGCTTTTGAACCCGAAATAATGAATATTACCCCGTGTTGGTCCGGGCTCCTTTGCAGAATAGTCCATCTGCCTTTCTTGCCAGGCAGCTCGTAAAAGGCGAGCGTAGGTTTATCTTCACTAACAGCGTGACATCTGAGCGGTGGTAGAGTTTCGCAGCGACTCGCCCGGATTGGTACCACCGCCTTACCTATTCCTGCCGCCATAACGTCATGACGTGTTCCAGTTCGGAGGGTAAG
Organism: Calephelis nemesis; assembly: GCA_002245505.1. Classification (NCBI taxonomy): domain Eukaryota; kingdom Metazoa; phylum Arthropoda; class Insecta; order Lepidoptera; family Riodinidae; genus Calephelis; species Calephelis nemesis. Next base: position 198,177 of record NJDD01003156.1, read on the forward strand.
GTAAACTTACTTTTGCTCGAGGCCTAACATCCTGACCTCAGGTTGGCAACGCACCATTACCATCTTTGGTGTCTCTAGTCGGCGTAAATTTCTTACCATTAGGAAATCCGTCTGCTTGTTTGCCTTCCTATAACATAAAAAAAATAACCTTTAACTTGTCTAGGGAAGATAAATAAAATGAATAATACGGTACCTGCAAACGAGCTTACGATACTTGAACAATTTTAATTCTAAATCTTATCTATAAAATTAATTAAAAATGTCGTGCAAGTTATACTATTTATAACTCAAGAACGACTTACCCGATTTGGATTAAAATTGATGGGGAGATAGTTTAGAACTAGAAGACGGAAATAAGTACTTTTTACTCCGTTAGCCTGCGATTAACATACAAACTGAACGGGTAGAACGGAAGTCAGTGGAACATCTGGTTTGTTACATTTCTAGTACTAGTCAAATGTAACACGTTCCTGGTTTAAATTTAAGAATGAGTTAAACTGTCAAATATAAAGTGAATTGAAGTTGGAAGCTAACTGAAAGTTTAACATTTAACCCAGGAACGTACAAGTGGCGCTAAGCGTGATAAAGTCAAATATTGTAGTTGCTGAAAAATTCGTTCATTCAAGGATAGCATATCTGTGCTTTAATTAAAAATTTGGCTTAACTGCCTCGGTGTTTTTGAGTTTTTCACATCAAAAAACCCCGAATATTTAACTTACTATTTGTTACCTTTTTAATTTTACACATCTAAAAACCCTGAATACATCACTTACTTTTCGTTCCATTTTAAATTTTACACACCTAAAAACCCCGAATATATTACTTACAATAGTATTTTTAACAGGATTTCAAAGACGAGGACATGGACCGCTACTTTCGGATGTTCTCGCAGCCGAACCTCCGAGCCCCCATGGTAAACTGTGCGCCAACAAACAGTCGCTGCGTAGTTCATGAAGGAGATTTAAGATTCAGGGACAACTTAAAAGAGGCAAGAATATAGAATAAGAATTCTGCTTGCGTATTTTATATGGATGCATCCAATAATACTATTTTTTGTTTATGTAATACTTTTTGTTTTTAGGCTTCAAATCCTATATTTATGAGAGGTTTGAAATATTTTTGAAGTTTTTATAATGCGAAGCGAAAAACATTGCGATTTTATTATAACGCGAATGTTTGTTGAAATATATTTCGTTGTGATTTCTGAAATATTTCGTCAAGCTTTATGGTATAATAAATTCATACGAGTATGTAGCAGACATGAAAAAAAAATGTTTTATTAAAAAAACAATTCTACAAATTATATGATTATTTGCTGAGCTTAAATGAATAATTTAAAGTTAATTAAACTTAACAATATAATAAAGCCACTTTTCTTTTAAACCTGTTCCGGGTGTCGCTTCATTCTTTGAAGAACCACTAGAAATATCATTCAGTTTGACGAAAAATAAATAAGTGTAAGGACACATGATACGTCGGTCGCATCACGAACTGTTTCATAACAACAACAAAACATGATCAAAAACATAATTATTAAATTCTGCTTTTCAAGTAACATAACAGTCCATTTCCAATTTTTTTCCATTTTCCAAGAAAAGGAAGCTTTGATAAAGCAAGTGACGTATTTTTCAGTTTTCTTAAATGCTAAAGTTCTCTTAGCAGGATTTTTAATACCCAACAATTTTTTTCTATGTTATTTTAGTTACTAAGCAAGTACTTAAAACATTGCACTACCAACTAACCAAACCATTGAATTAAAACCTCTTACTACATCAACAAATATTTTTAATATCACCATATTCTTCTTTGCATTATATGCGATTTTTATTTTATGTCAAATATGTTAAGATTTAAAGTAGAATATGGTGAAGTAGACAATCATATTTATAAAAAAGCTCTTACGAAAATAAAGTTATGTTATCGCGTTTTTCGAGTATAGTGTGTCCCTACACTAAATGCATGAGTGTAAAACTTTTATTGGTTACTAATTCTTTTGAAATTTTACAGATTGATGTCCGAGTATTTTTGCTCACAGATATGTTACTTATATGCAAGAAACTATCTAAAGCCAGTAATAGTCCATACAAGCTCATTAGGTAATACTTAGAAGAAACTAGATTACTAAAACAAAAACACGACAGCCCAAAAAGTAACGACACATTTTCACAACCGCCATATTTTTTTGTTTATAACTAATGATACTAGGGACTGCTCTGTATTCTGCATTTCAGTAATTTGTAAATTCATCACAATATGTAACATATTGAATACTAGCTGTTGCCCGCGGAGTCACCCGCGTGGTCCCGCAGAAACATTGTTTCGAAATACTACATAATATATAATAACATAATTCTATGTCTAAATCCAAAATATTCTCTATGTGTGTGAGTAATTTAATGAAAATCGGTACAGCAGTTTTTACGTAAAGGAGTAACAAACATACAAACTTTTGTATTTTTAATATTAATACGATAATTCAGTTTACGTACAAATTGAATATGTCAATATATTGAAAATAGAAATATTCTTTCAATTTATAAATAACGTTAAATAATACTACTACTAGTGCTACTACTTCTGCCTATTGCAGTCTACTGCTGAACAAAGTCCTCCTCCAGAGTACAGAGTATTCTTTCCAGAAGACTCCCCAGGGGACAATGGATCCTAAAGAGTTCCATACGTTGAAAGATCATACATAAATAAATAAATATCCCTGAACGAGTCATACAAATTGAATCTAACCCCAAAGTGAGCAAATTATATGCTTATGTTATCGGTGTTAGTCAACGATTCTAATACATAGAAATGCTTTATTAGATACCAGAATAAATTTAGTAAACACCCAGTCCCAGCAATACAGACATCTAAATGTTCATCACACATATGCCTGCCCCCGTCGGGAATCGAACCCGAGCCTCGCGGTTGTTCGACACAGGCGTTTACGCTAGCCACTGCACCAACGAGGCGTTTTTAGAAAAGTTGAAATATCAATACACTAACACAAAAAGCACAATCTTTTTTGGGCAGTCGTGTAAAATATTAATTTAATACGCAATGCGAATGATTTTATTGTTGTGTGTGGGTGAATTCTTCAACTTTATACCTTATAGGCCCAAGTACATGATTGACAAGATGCTTCAGTTTCCAAGATATTTGACCAAGACAAGCAAGGATCTGTCTGGATTAGTATACGTCATGGTGGATGAAGTTGGCACTTCATACACAAGCTTCTTACTGTCAGAACCGGCCAAAGATCCGTGCCCTGCTCAGACTTTAAAGGTACGTTATAAGATTTCCAGCACTATTTATTACTTTGTATATAATAGAAAAGCGCAAACCTTATTTTAAAATGTGTGTAGATACACGATGAAATTTCACCAGCTGAGAGTGACGAGGAGTATATATTATTAAGTTCACTTCCTCTTCAAAGGATATCATAAATTTCTGTTCCTAAAAATTTCTAAAGTCTATTTACTTTAACAAACGAGTACTGAGTATGTCCTTTGCGTATTTTTGATACTGACAGAGTGAGATGTAGCGTTATGAGGGGCGGGCACTACGCCTTTGTTCTTATTGTAAAATTGTAAAGGCGTGTTCTGATTGATTGAAATGAACTTTATGTTGATTACGAGGATCAATAGCAATGCAATACATTTTTTTGGTACTCGTTTGCTAAAAAAAAAAAGAGTATTGATGTCACAAAAATAGACATTTCGTCGTAAAAGCTTATTATTATATAATATATACTGCGAGTGTCATTAAACGAGCCTTTTAAAACATAACATAGAATACAAGAAATGTAGCTCCAATTCATATGCTTTACAATCATAATAATACATAAGTAACATGGATATAATCCTAAAATTAAAATGTCCAATAAACCCCGACAAATCCTTTATTTATTGTGGCTAAAACTATCTCATTCATGTGAACTTTAAAAAAAAACGCATCGAAATCAATCCATCCGTTCAAAAGTTTTAACGCTATGTCAATACACGATGACATACAAACACGTCAAACTTACAAAACCTTCCTTTTTGCTGTGCTGACAAACTGGAATGGTTATGAAACAGAATACCGTACTTTTTAAACTATGATCCATCAACCACCTCCCATTTCATTCATCAAGTCCTTGTCAAAAAGTCTTCGTGCTCAGAAAATATAATGAGGTTTAGTTGACTACTACTACTCTGTTCGACCTTCATCATCAGATCAGATCACTGGTATGTACCACTCGTTAGTGTTTTAGCTGTTAGATCTCACACATGTTTAAACGTGAAATAAATGCCCATAATTCATTTTATATCCTGGAGGTGCTAAAGCTGATGACTACTGACACCTGTACTTAATATCTCCATAAGCTATAGCTAAAAACCATCTCCATCATGTCAGCTTTCAAGATTAGAAAAAACCGCGTCTAAAGCTATCCATCTGTTAAATAACTGCCCCAGACAGACACATACACAGACACTAAAAAAATAAACAATTTTCAGAAACAGTTGCTATCTTTCGAAGAAAAAGTTCGCGACATGGTACTAAACAAAAGAGTTGGAACTGGTTTTTGCACTTTACTACTCTTACTTATTTCCCGTAAGGGACTTAGCGCGAAGATATGTGTGTATGTATGCACTGCGCTTACTTATGAAGTGCTTGCCGCCGGCCACGATTTCGCACAGTTATGAAATATACATATAAACCTCCCTCTTCAATCACTTTATCTATTTGAAAAAAAACATCAAAATCCGTTGCCTAGTTTTAAAGATTTAAGCATACAAAAGAACATACGGACATAGGGACAGAGGAAGCGACTTTGTTTTGTGCTATGCAGTGATTTGTTCATACATCTCAAGCTTTAAAGTTTACTATTGTAATATATATTCAGAATAAAATTTTGCTTTATTTTATTTAGAAGGATTCCCTCTTGCAGTTTGTTGAATTGCAAAACTAACCGTATAAAGCCATCGACGAAATCTCACCAACTCGTTTTATTATCTGCAAATTCAATTTTATAAAACTAGTTGTGTTTGAGCGCGGGAAATAAAGCAGGAAATTAGAAAACTTTCGAATTTTAAAAGTATTACCAATAGTGTTGTGCTTTTTAAAAAAGAGACGATAGCAATTTCGAATTCTAAAAGAGTACTAGAGTTGTGCATTTTTTAAAATAGTTCATTTAAAATTCGAATCCTAATGCCATTAAAAGCGAACCGAAGAGCGTTTTGTGTGAATTTGCAGCACTTAATGTGATCGAGACGTGCTCGCCGGACGTTTTTATCACTTTTATCGTGTTTTTTAGAAAAAGGTTTTGAAAATTTAATTGAAATAATACTTTATACGACCGCTTGGAGAGCGCAGTGCCGTTGTTTTATTTGAAACTAATCTACCATGACGCAGTATTTAATCACTTTATTTTTATATCGGACTTTAAAAGAGGAGGTTATATATTCGTCACCAATACTTTATGTATGTTTTTCGATTTCTTCGTCTCTTAAATTAAAAAAAAGACCATACGTTTTAGTCAGTGGCTTTGCCATCAATTCTGAATTTGGTGATGAAATCCCAACGAAATTAAAGAAAATACGTAATTTCCAGTGTACTTAATTTTTTTGTGATAATAAAAGGCAAACAAGCAGACGGATTTTCTGGTGGTAAGAAAGTCACGCCGCCTAGAGACACCCAAGGTAATAACGGTGCGTTGCCAACCGGAGACCGGGAAGTTCGGCCTCGAGCAAAAGTAAGTTTACTAGCTACCTTACCCTCCGAACCGGAACCGGCAACCATTGAACGTTATAGTTGCAGGAACATGTAAGTCGGTGGTACCAAACCGGGCGAGTCACTGCGAAACTCTACAACCTAGTAGGATGTCAGGGTGTTAGTGACGGTAAGCCTATGCTCGCCTTTTACTAGCTGCCTGGCAGGAAGACAGATGGCCTATTCTGCAAAGGAGCTCGGACCAACACGGGGGATTTATAGAAGTATAATCGAAGCCAGTTTTTTGCAGTCTTACTGCGCTTTACGTATTTAATCTATGGACCCATTTGTCGAATTTTGATCGATGAGATATAATTTCAAGTTTCAGATTTTCCCTCTTATAAGTACCAGATTCGCAGGCTAGGTCCCCAGATTCACACGCGTGGATAAGCATCTATGTTATAATATATCTAACCTCATGAGTCACTTTATAAAAAAAAAACGCATCGAAACGGTTGCGTAGTTCTAAAGATTTAACCATACGTGAGGACAGACAGCGAATAGCAACTTTGTCTTATACTACGTACAATACGGTAACATCCGCGGTAATCCTTCTAAAGAATTTTGACTTTTTTAGGTATCGATATGAAACATCCACCTAAGTAGCGACTTACTCTATTAATCTATCTTCACATATAAATTTTCCCTCACATGACACATCCCTTCTTTGCAACGTCAAATAAGTAACAAAAATATATACAGATTTATAATATTAATATGGATATTTAGCCCAAAAGCGCTAAGAATAAGTACCAAATTACAGATTGCATATGAGATATCGACGACATTTGATCGCCTCATTGGTTGGGAGCTTAGCGTTCATGTCTAACACAATCAACCGCGAGGTTCGGGTTCGATTGCCGACGTATGCATATTTGTATGATTAAAATCTAGGTGTTTGTACTTCTGAATCTGTGCATATCGACAATACTTCAGTATCTGAGTATTTCTACGTACTAGTAGCGTTGACAACACTTATAATACAAGAATAGAATTTGCTTAAATTGAAATTTTATTCACCTTACATAATTTGTCCGAGGATGTTTGTTATTTTATTACAAAACTGAATATCTTATTTTACCAAAAATATTTTGTGTGATAATATTTTATGTGTATATAGTAGAAGATCCGAACTTACATTAAACCAATAGCGAGCTGGTAAAGAAAATAACATATTTTATAACAAATGCAGTATATTAAAAATCACATTTAAGATATTTTTTATTATTCTAAAACAAGATTTTCCATAATTGCATTTTTTGCAACTCTATTGTTTTTGTAATAAAGCTGCGCATATTTTGATATATTTTTTATTATTGTCCAATCATTTGAAAGTAATGGCATCGACATATTTGTTTATACCTGGTAACCCAACTTTTGCACATTTTATTCGTCTTATACATTAAGTCGCAGATAACTAAGATAGCATTTTTTTAATTTCAAATTACACAATATATTGAAAAAACATTGAAAAAACAACAACATTCCGTCAAATATTTTTTTGGTAACAAATTTTTTATAAATTTTATGTAAAAATTAAATAAAAGTTTACTTACTAAATGCACTATAAAGTTTCATCATATTATTAGCTCGGTGTAGGTGAACTAAAGTTCGGATCTTAGACTATTAGGATATTCAGAGCAATAGACGTAAGAAGTAGTAAATACGTATCAAACTTGCCCAAAAGTGATACAATATTGCTGGGAATCCCAGGAGTTCTACCACAACAATCCACCAGCTTCAATAATAGCCTTAGATAGGAATCTAAATACAAAACATTTTGTATTTTTTGACACATTTATTGTCACATATATCGAATACCCTATTTAAAGGTTATGTTTTTTTACAGTTATGGGAAAATAAAATAAAAGAAGCAAGACTCACTTACGAACTCAGCGTGTACCATGGAAGAAATCCATCATACGATGTCAGCGAGATGGAGGATACTACGGCCGAATACGCTGCCAGCAGGGTAAGTTATTTCAGTCGTGAAAATGATATATTATATAAATAACTAAAACCAATTAATATCAAACAATTATGTAGGTACACTAGAGGTCGCTCGTTGGTCGAAATTCGACGACAATACATTTTAATATCTTGTTGATAAGAACGCCATCTTCATTTATAAATACCAACTACTTTGTTCCCAAACTTTTTAGTGCGCCATCTGTGATATTTTATCGTTATCATCAATATATTTGTTTATGTGTCAAATGCATTGTAGTGTGGGTAATGTCTTATTTATTGATTTAATGTACTTTTTAAGCATTATTATTATAAAACATTAGCGTTCTGCACTTCTCCTACACATGAACTAAAAGTGTGCCAAATTTTATGCTCCTGCGTCCACGCAATTTTCGTAAAAAGGGGTTCAAAAATTTGGCATCACCTATTAATATATAGATTAATATTAGCTGTTTCTCCGCAACTTTCTTTCCCCATAATAGTCTATAGGGGGTTGATTTTTTTAAAAAGTAGCCTATGTATGAAATTAGGTCTTTATCTATATGCAAATCAAATTTAATAATATTGGGTTCAGCGGTTTAGCCGTGCAAAAGCAACAGACAGACCGACTTTCGCATTTATAATATTTGTATGGGTTCTGAATTTTGAAACCGGCTCCGACGATTATCAAAAAAATTTGGTATACTAGCTTCCTTGGGCGTTAAATCTATCAAGTTAGATTTCATTTTTAGAATTGGTTGTATTCAGATTTTCAGGCAACGAAAAACAATTACAATATCATTTTAATGCGAAGGTATATTTCAATAACTATGCACAATAGCTTAATAGCTTTGGGAAATGGGGCGGAAGCCAAACCTGAAACTAATAAACTTTGTTCGTGTCCAGATGTCTCCAGATCGATATTTTTTTCCAATTCATCGTATATTTTATATTAATGACCAGTTTATTTAAGTTATAATCAAATACTAAATATAAATCTCACCGTTAACCAAGTGAATAAAATGTTAGTTAAGTGTCTTCAAAATCTTTGTATTATGTTCATACATTCGCTACGTAAATATGATCAAGTTTCTGGACTTCATGCCAAGCTGAAGCTGTTTGCCGATATTGTTAAATACTGTCATTGCTGTACTGTATTCTTTTGATCTATATGGCCTTACGTATTTAAAGGGGAGATTTAAATTTTTAATTTTGTTAAATTTCTTAGACCTAGTGATAATATTTCTCTCCAAGTACCTTTGCGTAACACTAACTATTATAGCCGATCTTTTACCTCGCTATCTTTGGAACTCGCTCCCTGTAGAAGTCAGGAAAGCCTCTAATATCAATATGTTTTAAAATATGGTTAAACGTTGGAAATACGTTCAATCTGCCATGGTCAAAGTTAATCTGTTTATTTTCTTTCCTTTATCCTAAATTAATTTTATTCCAATTGAAATTTTATGTGTTATATTTATTTTTTGTGAATTAAGAACACCACTGCAACATTTCTTTGATTATAATATCTTCTTAACATATTATGGTTGCCTGGAAGAGATCGCTGTTTTGACGATAAGGCCGCCTTTGTGTATTACATAGTTTTTAAGTTTTTTAATTGTATTTTGGTATACAATAAAGAATTATTATTTTCCATTCTATTCCACACTAAGACGTGTAATTCGACAAATCTAATCTTATCGAAAAAATACACTGCAGGATATGCTAATTTCTTAAAAAACTTACTTTATTTAAACAAAATTGGATGAAAGGCAATTCAAATTTATTAATTTTACTCAAAATGCACCCGCAATTCATAAACAATGAAAAAGACTGCGCCATTTTTTTCCCGCCAAAAGTTTTTTTTATTTCTTTGTAAAATGTATGCTAGAAATACATGTGTTTAGGGTCGTGCCAGTTCCGAAGACAGCAACATCGAGTATGAAGCGAGAGAACGCGTGGCCTGCATGTTGCACCGCAGTATGGGAGCATCAACAGACTATGATTATTCACAATCTCTTACTACAGATTCCTTCGATGGTAAGATTTTAAACCAACTCCAAAAAAAGTCAATTCGACCTTTTTTGTGTTATTTTAATGTTTGGTAAGCTATTACTAGGCCAATAACAGAATTTGACAGTTTTTTTTAAAGATTACTCATCATTTAAGTATAAATATTATAATTTGACATGTGTATTGTTAGTTATACTTGATAACTATACATGACCTCACATCGTCAAGATACAAGAATTATTATACATCTATACTTTTAAATAATATGTCCTGACTGACTGATTCATCGTCACCTAGCAAAAACTGTTAAAGTTACAGCCACGAAATTTGGTGAGTAGGGTCTTTTTACTGAGTAGACACCCACTAAGGAAATTCTACCCTTAAGGGGGTAGAATAGGGGTTTAAAGTTTGTATAAAAGCTTCATTAATGGGCTATAATCAGTAAAAATATTGACTGCTATGCGAGCTAAGCTTCTAACTCGAAGTATAACTAAAAAGCCTCTTGTTGCATTCCCGTAAAATTTATACGGTATTCGGGATCATAAGCTACATTTAGAAAAATCGAAAAAAGATTAATCCAATTTCACAAATAATTGGGAATTATTAGTGAAATTGGAGCCAGTTTTTTTAGGTTTCATTGGCCCTAAATTGGATATCGAATACCATGTTAGGAAGTCGGAAGTATTTCCTCCCATTAGTTCGAGCTTCAATGAAGAATTATAGCTTAATGGCCTACTTACCAGAAAGCTCGTTAAAGCTGAACAAAAGCTAATTATATAACTGACAATGTGGCAAGGTCCCGCTGATTGTATGGTAGAAAACATTTTCGGTTCTTTGTTCGATTTGACAGTTGGCATATACATACATACATACATACATATCTTCACGCCAAGTCCCTTACGGGGTAGACAGAGAGTATCGAGTGCCAGACCTCACGATCCTGACAAAGCTGTCTTGCTTCCTTCACATTCATTACCCTTTTCATACAAACACGCCGGTTTCGGAGACTCTTGACACCACCCTCGGATAATATCCGATTGATCTGATCGTGAAATTTCAGCCTTGGTCTTCCCGGTACCTATATCCATCCACATTCGCATTGTATATCTGATTTGTCAATCTTTCATCTGTCATTCTTTCCACATGACCGAACCAGCGGAGCATGCCCTTTCGCATTTTAA